>PVLA01002692.1:74671-133910 GCA_004027455.1 Hydrochoerus hydrochaeris
GGGGGGGGGGGGGGGGGGGGGGCCGCGAGGCTCTCTGGTTGTCGTAGTCCTTAGGCTGATTGTGGCTGGTAGGTGGCTGGTGGTGAGAACTACAACTCCCAGAGTGCACCGCGCGTGCGGCTCGCCGCGGCCCGCAGGGAGGGGCGGTGCGGAGGAGGGGCGGTGAGCGGCGGGTTCTCTGGCCAATGGGTGCGGGCGGTGGAGCGGCGCTGGGGGCGGGCCCTACCTGGGGGCGGGGCCTACGCCGGCTCCCCTTGCCGGGGGCCGGTGGCGGTCCCGGCTTCCGGCTGCGCGGCCGCGGGCCGCCCCCTCCCTGCCTCGGGCCCCTCCCGCCTGTTGTGTAACTGTCCCCAGCCCCCTCCTCTCGGGTCCCCCAACCCCAAAACGGGGGCCCCTCCTCGCCGAGGGCGCTCCTCGGAGAGGGTGTCGGCGAGGCGGCGGTGCGGCGCAGGAGAGCCCGGGGATGAGCGGCCTGGCGCGGGCCGGCCGGGGCGCGAGGGAGGCGGCGGGCGAGCGGGCGGGCGGGCGGGCGGGCCCAGATCCGGGGTAATTTGCATCGCCCTCCCCCCAGCCCGGGTGGGGATTGGCCGCCGGCGGCGGGGGGTGGCGCGGGGCCAGGCGCATTGCCGCCTCCCGGGCCTCGGAGGAGCCAGCCCAGCCGCCGCCGCCGCCGCCGCCGCCGGGGCCGGGCCCCTCGCGCTGCCCCGGGAAGGAGGTAGGAGCCCACGCCTGTCCGGCGGGCCGAAGTGGGGGCCGCGATACGGCAGGACGGGACGCTTCCTGCTCCCCCCCTCACTCGGCCTGGCGCCTCTGCCCGTGCGTGCGGCCCCCGATCCCCGCTCGCGCCCCCGGAGCGCGTGACCCCGTCTCCTCTGGCCGGACCCCCCCTCTCCTTGACGCCAAGCACCACGTGCGAGCCCCGAGCTCGGGCAGGAGGGGCGAGCAGCGCGTTCTGGTCCCCTCCCCCTCCCGCGCTGCCTTCCTCCCTCCCCCAGCCCGGGGCTGCGGACCTGGCCGGGGGTTCGGCGAGGCCCTGTAGCCTGTCTATTCCCAAGACCAGGCCTCTGTGGCTCCTGGGAGATACCGACTCCCCCGCGCTCGGCTCTGCGGCCCACTGGGGAGCCCGGGGACCTCCGCAGGACGCTGCTGTCCATCCAGGCCCAAGGCACCCAGTCGTTGTCTGCTAAGTGCTTGGCAGAATGTAGCGGGGACTTGGCGGGGTTGCATGGGGAAGCGGGCAGCGCCTTCTCTTCCCCCTAGCCAGGCGGCGGAAGTGAGAGAGGTGTGCATGCCCCTTCCCCCAGCGGGCCCACCTGGTTCACCCATGGGTGGCTGGCCCGCCACCCGCCTTCTCCTCCTCCCTGCCAACTGCCTCCCAGAGCCGCCGGAGAGGGCGTCCGGGATTCCATGTCAGCCCCCCCACCCCGGGCCAGGGCCAGGGCGTAACCCTGAGTGTGCCGTTCCCACACTGGGGGGGCCTCCCCTCCAGCGGCCGGATCACTTCCTATTGGTAGAACTGGCCTAGGAGAGATCCCCAGGCCCTTCCCGGGCAGAGGGCACCAGGCAGGGGCCGTGTTCCCTCAAGACCATCCCCCGTGGGGCCCTGACTGGGCCTGGCACCTCTCAGCTGGGCTCGGGGCTCTGTTTACGGCCCGCCATCTCTGTGGCGACGGGGCCTGGGGGAGGGGAGCCTCAGCCACCGGGCAGCTGGAGGTGCCAGGCCTCACGCCGGAAAGAGGACCCAACGGGGACACTGAAATTTTAATTCGTGGGTCACTTTGGGGGGGTATTTATTATTCAGTTCTGATTGGCTGCGTGCGGACCAGTCAGCACCCTGGCTTGGGCTGGGAGCCACCAACTCAGCCCCGGGAGGAGGAGCAGGCACTGCGGGGAGCCTATGAGCCCTTGGCCCTATCGGGGAGACTGAGGCAGGGCCGTGGGGAAGGTCCCTGGCATCCTAGCCAGACCTGGGTGTGTTGGGGATTGTTTTGTTGTTTCCTTGAGGCCACCTGATCTGGAACTGGGTCCACCTGGTGGCTGTCCTTGTTACCTATGAGGAAACCGAGACTGGAGCCCGGCTGAGCGGGGTCCCTTCCCCCCATGACCTAGGCAGCTTGGGCCTTGAGAATAACCCGGATGTCAGGGTTCTTGGTGGGCAGAGGAGACAGCAGTGTGGGGGAACAGAGAGCCCAAGGTCACGCTGGCAGCGAGGTCCAAGCCTGCGCACTGGAACCTTCCTGAAGTCCCCTGGGTGGTACATCCTGGGCACCTGCCCACCTCTGTGCTGGAGCAAGCACTGAAAAGTCTCCCGGGTTCTGTCTGAAGATGACACTGAGCTCAGGGCCTGAGAGAGAGACTCCCAAGGTCACCTAGCAGGAGACCCAGGGGTGCTACCTCCCAGCCTGGCTCCCACCAACCTGCGCCCGGGGCCCTCAAGGCGGGCAGGGCTCAGGGTTCCATAGCTCTTTATACCCCAAGGGGGCTGGGGTCACCTCCCCAGGGCCAAGACTGGGACCTGGTCTGCCCAGGAACCGCCTGTACCCAAAGGGTCCCCCAGCAGACCCCCCTGCGTTCACCCCTTCCCTCCCTGCTGGAGGGAGCCACCCCGGGCCAGCGCCAGCCACCTGGGATCTGCTTGGGTGTCGGGCATGGGTCATCAGCCACTTGAGGCACCGCACAGGCCCCCAGCAGTCACCTTGCCCTGATCCGCCCTGCAGCGGCTCTGGGTGGCAGAGACCAGCGGAACAGGCTGGCCAGGCTCTGCTCCACCTGGGACCCATCCAGGGCTGCCATGTCCCCTCTGCTGGCCTCCGCTTTTCCATCAGTGCAACGGGACACCGCTGGGGACATTGTGGGGTTAATGTGTCCAGCCCCTCCTGGGCCTCAGTGAAGGCTCCCCTTGCCCCGCCGGTCCCTGTCCTGCAGACCCTGATTGCCCGGACATCTATGGGGCCGTCCTGGGTCCCCTGGCCTCAGGATGGGGGATCTCGGCCTGCTGCTACCTGGGGGCTGTGTGCTGGGGGAAGGGACAGGCGGTCTGGGAGGACTAGTCAGGCTGGCCTAGTTGGTTAAGTGGCCTGCATTCAGATTCCAGCTGTTCTGCTGTGTGACCTGGGGGAAGTCACCGCCTGTCTCTGAGCCCGCCTCTTGGAGAGCCAGCCGGGTGGGCATAAGCTGCGCTACCAGGCCCGGGGCCCTGTGGGGAGAATCTGGCACAGGCAAGGAGGTAGGCCAGAGAGCCAGCCCCTCCATCTGTCCCCTCAGCAGGCTGTGGTCGGTCACTCGGTGGAAGTGTCCCCACCCACACCTTTCTGGTCTAACTGGAAAACAAGGTCTGTCCCATTAGGGTGTCACAGGGATCCAGCCAGATCCTACACATGGCCAGGATCCCCTTCATCCTGGGCTTGCCAGGCTGAGTCCTCCACCAGCCATGCTGGGCGTGGGGCACTGCAGGTGGCTCCAGGTGACAAACAGGTCCGTTGAGGTCCCCGTGGTCTGCTGTGAGCATTGGAAACAGCAGGTGGGGTGGCAGTGATGGGAGAGCCGGGCCTTGCTTACCCCTGGAGACAGGAAGCTCATTCTCTCCACCCCTTTTCACGATGGCCGAGGCTTCCTCTTGGAAAGCAGCCTCCTCCTGACCAGGGGCTTCCTGGCTCATGACGGTACTGGGAGTGTGGGAACAGGGTGGGCCTTGACCCCATCCTGGAGTCAGGGGTCAAATGGGATCCCCATGACCTCATCCTTCCCCCCTGAGAACAGTTCCCACTGGGCCGGCTGCCTTCCTGCCTCTGGCCCTTTAAGGCCTGGGCAGGAAGCCCCTCCCCACTTAGGGCAATAAATGGCCATGTAAAATGGCCGAGGGCCCTGCGGGTCCTGTTTGCTCCAGGTCGGGCCCAAGGGAGGCCGGCTGCCTGGCAGGGCAGGCAGGCAGGCAGGCGGGCAGGGGCTGGACTGGCTGAGGGCCGACAGCCAACCTGGGCCTTGGTGATCCCTGGCCATTGCAGGAGTGACAGCGGGGACCAGCCTTGCTGCACATGTGACCTTGGGCCGGCTGCCCACCCTCTCTGGGCCTGGGCTTTTCTGCGCTGCCCTACCTGGTCCGTGGTGCCCGCTTGCCTGGCACACAGTAGGTGGGAGTGGGTTGGATTCCCGGAGCCACCCTGAGCTGCCAGGTTCCCTAAACTTGTTCGACCCCCTCTCACCTGCAGGGAGTGGGTGGTGGACAGGCTGGGCGGGTGTTTGGTGGGGGGACCGGCTCAGACACACAGTAGGTCCTCAGGCAAGGTTCGCCGCCAGCCCTACTGGGGGCCCGTTTCTTCTCGCTGCTAGGACCCTGAGGAAACGGCAGCCACTGGAAGGATTGTACCAGTAGCTCCGTCACAGGACACGTGAGGAGGGGCTGGGCACCCAGTAGGTGTGCGAGGCCCCTTTTTCCTGCTCCTGTCTCTTGCTGGTTTCCCTGGGGGACAGGAGGGCCCGACCCCTCGCGGAGCAGTCCCCCATCCCGGAAGCGCCCCGGAGGGCTGTGGGTGGCAGTTACCTGCCTCTTCCTTGGGGAGGTTCCTCCCTCTTTCCTGCTCCCATGGGCTCCCCACAGTCCTGGGGTCCTCCCCAAGGACACCTGCTGTGCTCTGACCTCACTGTCCCCGGAAGCTGGGGGGTGGCCCTGACCCTGCTGCCTGTGTATTGTGCACTCTCTGCTGGGTCTCGGCACCTCTCTGAGCCTCTCCGGGCTGCGGGGGGTGAGTCCCACGGTACCTGTCTAAGTTCCTGGAAGTTAGGGGACAGGGGACAGGTTTTACAAAGCAGTGAGAGCGAACAAACCTTGGTTAGGCAGGAGCGGGGGACCACAGGGCCACCCATGCGCCACCTGGACAGGTCAGGCCCAGGGGAAGAGGGTCGCCATCTACCGCCCAGGCGGGGCCTGCTGGGGCCTGTCCCCTGCTGATGGCCGAGTCAGCGCTGTGCCTCCTGGAAGTCCCACACTGGCGGCATGGGGGTGGAGCTGTGGTCTCTGGGGTGAGGGTCTCACCCAGGGCGGGCCTGGGGCTCCCAAGGGAAAGAGACACCAGTGACCACTTCCGGGGTCCTGTTGGGTATCAGGTGCCAGGCAGAGCCACATGGGTCTGCAGACTGGCCACCCCAGAGAACCCCCCGCCCATCTTCCTTCAGCCACAGCAGGGTCTCGGCCCTTGTGGCAGGGAGAGGCCCCCCAGGAGGCCCAGGTGGGGGCATTGACAGGGTGTGGCCAGCAGGTGCCTGCAGTTCCTGGACAGAGGGTGGGCCAGGTGTTGGCAGGACCAGGGCAGGAGCCACCAGCTGGGGTGTGCCGGGGACTGGCCCTGGGCCACAGCCCATGAAGACTGCCTTGCTGGGTGTCTTCAGCCCTCTCTGGGTCTTGGTTTTCTCACCTGTCACATGGCAACCGTGACACTCACAGGCGCTTTCCTGGCACGGCTAGCCTGGCCCTTGGAGAGAGAGATACTTGGGAGAACAGGGGTTGGGGGGACCCTCGGCCCTGCCTGCACAGGGCATCCTGACCCTTGAAATAGGGCCAGGGCAGTCTCCGGCCCTGGGCGTGGCCCTGGTGGGAAGTCGAGGTGGCCTCCTCCGTGTCCAGGGGTGATGGGGGAGGCACCATGGGGGCTGAGTCACTCAGACCATTTTGGGTCCCAATACTGAGGCTCCCCAGGACACGGAGCCGTTCCCTGAGGGAGGGCGGCCCAGTGGGCCTGGGTGGCCATCTTGGGGGCGCTGGTGGCTTTGGTCCGAGTCCCTCTGTGGTGTGTGGGGCGGGCCTTGTCGAGGAGGGGTCGGCCTGTCTGATCCGAGCCCCATCTGTCCTCACATGGCCCGAGGCTTGGGGCCAGACGGCAGATGGTGGCGCAGGGGGTGGAAGCCACCAAAGGGGGCTCCTCAGCGGCTTCCCGGGGCCATGGCACGTGCGGGGTCCTCCCCACCCCTGCCCCGCTGTGCCCGGCAGCCACATCTGAGCCGCGCCCCTCTCCACTGCGGGCAGCTGGGTGGAGGAAGGCCCCCCCGCCCCCCCCCCGGCAGCTGGTGCGGGAAGGAGGGTGGGTGGAGGGCCCGTGCCCCGGCAGCGAGCAGGCTGCACAAAGGTCTCTGTGTGGCCGCGGCAGGCCCCGCACCAAGGGCTGCCAGGGTGGGCGGGCACTGGACCACCGACCGGGCGAGACCCCAGCCAGAGGGGTCCTGTGGACCTCAGAAGCCCCTGCTCAGGCCCTGTCCCCGGGGGAGAGGCCTGGGTCCCGGCCCAAGAGCCAGCCTAGCCCAGAAGAACCGGAGGAGCATGGCTGGCGTTGGGTGGCGTGGGGCTCCCTGGAGAGGGTGGAGGGCTGGGGACAGGAGCCAGAGGGTTGCACAAGGCCCGGGGCGGGTGGATGAGTCACAGCTCGGGAAAGCGGAAAGTAGGAGGGTGAAGGAGAGGGGTGGGTTAGGCGGTCCTGTGGGGCCCTGTACCTCCAGGAACCGGGGCCCATTTGACAGATGGGGAGACTGAGGCCCAGAAAGCACCAGGACCTTGTCCCAGGCCGAATGGCACGGCGGAGGAGGCGGGCAAAGGGCCCTGGGCCCGGGCCCCTCCTGGGGGCCGTGGCTGGGTGCGACCTTGCTTTCCGTATTACTCATTGCTGGGTTGAGCCCGTCCCGGGGGCTCAGGGGCAAGAAGAGGTTTGTCAGCCACCACCGGCCTGTCCCAGTGTGCCACGCCCTCTGTACCCTTGAACCCAGCCAGGTCTCAGGGCTTGGGTACCTGGGGTTCTACCTCCTTCCTTCTGCCACCTCAGGGTCCACAGAGGAAATTGGAGTCACAGGGGCCAGTTTGGGTAGGGTGTAGTTGTCCCTCCCCATCACCAGGTTTGTTTCCTCTTCCTCTGGGGGAGCCAAGGTGCCTGGCTCAGAGGGACTGAGTGACCATCTCTGTCTGGCATATTTCTTGGGCACCTACTGTGTGCCTCAGGTACCTCCAGGTGTCCTATGACCTGGGTTCCCAGGGGCCTCCCATTGTGGGGTGCAAAGGTGTCCCCACTTCTCCTCGGCAGCCAGAGTCGGTTTCACCAGCATACATGGGTGAGGATTAAAGCTGGGCATGGTGGTGCAGGGGTGCAGTCCCTGCACTTCAGGAGGCTGAGGCAGGAGGATTGTCTTGGGTTTAAAGCCAGTAGTAAGCAAGCCCTTGTCGCCAAACAAAAACAGGTTCAGGCACTTGAACACTCATGCAGAGCTGGGTAGACTGGAGCTGGGGGAGGTAGGATGTGTAAATGCCCTGATGCACAGCTGGGGAAACCAAGGCCAGCCCCGAGATCAGGCGTGTCCTCCCCGGGGTTCCGGGCACGGGGCGCCCACGCTCACGGCCCACACTGTCTCCTGCCCCGGTCCCCCACAGGTCTTGGCGCGGAAGATGGCCGGCGGCGTGGACGGCCCCATCGGGATCCCGTTCCCTGACCACAGTAGCGACATCCTGAGCGGGCTGAATGAGCAGCGGACGCAGGGGCTGCTGTGCGACGTGGTGATCCTGGTGGAAGGCCGCGAGTTCCCCACACACCGCTCGGTGCTGGCCGCCTGCAGCCAGTACTTCAAGAAGCTGTTCACGTCAGGCGCCGTGGTGGACCAGCAGAACGTGTACGAGATCGACTTCGTGAGCGCAGAGGCGCTCACAGCGCTCATGGACTTCGCCTACACGGCCACGCTCACAGTGAGCACGGCCAACGTGGGCGACATCCTGAGCGCCGCCCGCCTGCTGGAGATCCCGGCCGTGAGCCATGTGTGCGCCGACCTCCTGGACCGGCAGATCCTGGCGGCCGACGCGGGCGGCGACGCAGGCCAGCTGGACCAGGTGGACCAGGTGGACCAGCGCAACCTGCTGCGCGCCAAGGAGTACCTGGAGTTCTTCCAGAGCAACCCCATGAACAGCCTGCCCCCCGCCGCCGCCGCCGCCAGCTTCCCGTGGTCCGCCTTCGGGGCGGCCGAAGACGACCTCGACGCCACCAAAGAGGCCGTGGCCGCCGCTGTGGCCGCTGTGGCCGCAGGCGATTGCAACGGCTTGGACTTCTACGGGCCAGGGCCCCCCGCCGAGCGGCCCCCGGCGGGCGACAGAGACGAAGGCGACAGCAACCCGGGTCTGTGGCCAGAGCAGGACGAGGACACCCCGGCCACCGCCACGGCGGGCGGCCTCTTCCAGCCACCGGTGGCCCCACCGGCCGCCACGCAGAACGGCCACTATGGCCGCGCTGGCGAAGAGGAGGCGGCGTCACTGTCCGAGGCGGCACCCGAGCCCGGGGACTCGCCAGGCTTCCTGTCCGGCCCGGCGGAGGGCGAGGATGGCGACACCGGTGGTGACGTGGACGGACTGGCGGCCAGCACACTGCTACAGCAGATGATGTCCTCAGTGGGCCGGGCGGGGGCGCTGGCGGGCGGGGACAGTGACGAGGAGTCTCGGGCCGACGACAAGGGTGTCATGGATTACTACCTGAAGTACTTCAGCGGGGCCCACGAGGGCGACGTGTACCCGGCGTGGTCACAGAAGGGAGAGAAGAAGATCCGAGCCAAAGCCTTCCAGAAGTGCCCCATCTGCGAGAAGGTGATCCAGGGCGCCGGCAAGCTGCCGCGCCACATCCGCACGCACACCGGTGAGAAACCCTACGAATGCAACATCTGCAAGGTCCGCTTCACCAGGTGAGCCCCGCCGCCCCTCCCCCTCTCCCCCTAGGTGGGCGCCCCAGCAGGGACCCAGGGCGGGGATAGCTCAGCCCCCAAGGAACGGCCACCTCAGAAACCGTGGCCGGAGGGCCAGGTGCGGGGAAGCATGCCTGTCATCCCAGCGCTCGGGGAGGCTGAGGCAGGAGGATCTCCACGCGTTCGAAGCCAGCCTGGGCTATGTAGTAAGTTCAAGGCCAGCCTGAACTGCAGAATGAGACCCTGTCTCAAAAAGACAACTATGAGGGCCGGGGATTTAGCTCAGTGGCATAAGCGCCTGCCTGGCAAGTGGGAGGCTGTGAGTTTGAACCCTGGAACTAAAAAAGTAAGAATAATTTTGCTGAGCATGGTGGCTCATGCCTGTCATCCCAGCACTCGGGAGGCTGAGGCAGAAGGATCGTTGCGAGTTCGAGACTAGTCTGGGCTACAAAGTGAGCTGAAGGCCAGCCTGGACTGTAGAGTGAGACCCATCTCAAAAAGAAAAAAAAAAAAGACAACTGTGGCCAGGCATAGTAGTGTGTGCCTGTGGTCCTGGCACCATGGGGAGGCTGAGGCAGGAAGATGTTGGTCAGTGCAAGACCCTGGATTCAATCCCCAGCACAAAACAGAAATCTCACAACATGTGAGGTGTGAAGAACCTACCAGAGATGAGACGCGGAATCAGCCTTCTGTTTTCAGACAGTTTAACTGTGTTGAAGGAGAATTTAAGTTTTCTTTGCTATGGAAAAGGGGAAACCCTATTCTAGAAATTTGTTCAGTGTTTATTTGTTTATTATAAATTTATTTGGTCCTCAGCCCTTTATTTTGTGAGAAGGGGTCCCACCAACTCACTAAGATTTACCCAGGCTGGGTTTGAACTGCAATCCTCCTGTCTCAACCTCCCAAAGTGCTGGTCAGCATTTCTTAAGTACCAGCTGTGTGCTGGGCTCTGTTCCAAGCACTGAAGGACACAACAGTGGACAGACAGGCCCCAATCCCTGTGGGGCCACCAAGCAAGGGAGTAGTGCTGGAGAGATATGAGTTGAGACCAGAAGGAGCTGTGGGAAAAGTATCCCGGGCTGGCAGCAGCCTGTGCAAAGGCCCTGAGGCCAGTTTGGCTTGGTGCTGTAGCCAGTGGAGGTGGAAGGGCCTGGGCAGGAGCCATGGGGTTTGATCCCTGAGCTGGAAGAGTTCAAGGTCAGGCCAGCAGTATCCAATTGGGTCTTAGGAGTCCAGAGGTGGCTGGCTGGCCCATGTGGACTGAGGGCGGGCCGGGCCGGTGGGGGTGGGGGGCTGGTAGCAAGGACCCAGCCAGGCTGGGTGACTCAGCGTCACCCCCTGCCCCCAGCCTGGCCACCTTGGGGTTCCCCAGCCATGCCTCTCAAGGCTGAAGAAAGAGGCCATTGTCCCCGTTTCCTGGACCCACCCCACAGGGACAGGAACCAGGGCTTGAACCCCTCCCCAGCAGCTGGGTGAGCAAGGCGCGGCTGGGCTCCGGCACCCAGGGGTTCCTGGTGGGGCCAAAGGGCAGAGCCAGGCAGCTGCGGGCAGTCTGCTGTGTGAGACTGGGGGGTCCAAGGTCCTGGGGGCTGCCTCTTCCAGGCTGGAGTCCCCAGGTAGCCTCTGAATAAGCTCAGGAGTGGCTGGGGGTCCTGCAGGGACCTGGCCCTGCCATGCCCTCCACCTGCCACCAGGACAGCGGCCTCCCAACCGCAGGCCTGGCCTGGATTCCGCGAGGCTTAGCCTGAAGTTGGCCACGCCCACTCAGTTCCAGCCTGGGACAGAGCTGGCTTGACAGACAGGGAAACTGAGGCACGGGGCACTCTCAGCGTGGCCGTTTGTCCTCAGGCCTCCGCTTGCTTCCTCTTTGAGCCCCTTCTGGGGCCCCCCGCCCCCACCCTCCTGCAGGCCCAGGAGCCCGGGGGCCCCTCTGAGTCACAGTGGGCTGGTGCGTTGAGTAAGCGGAGCCCGTGGCAGCCGGGGCTATAATTACCCGGCCGGCCGGGGCTCGGGGTGACGAAACATGCTGCCTCCACCCCCGCCCCGCCTCTGCGTGGCCCCTGGCCCGCTGCACAGCCCTGGGCAGGTCACTTCCCCTCTGAGCCACCCGGCTTCGGCCGGCAGCCTGCCGTCATCCACATTCTGTTGGCTCAGGCAGGGCCACGGCAGGTGGAGAGGCAGAAGTCAGGTTGCAGAGGGCTTCAGAGCCCCGAGGGATGTCAGGGCCAGAAGGAGGGACGGGGCTGGAGGAGCCTAGGGCAGGAATGGTGTCTTTTGGAGAAAGAAAAGGCAGAGTGGCATGGTGAGTCCATGAGGGATGAATAGGAGTTCGTGTGTGTGTGTCTGAATCTCTGCCAGGTAAAAGAGCGGAGAATCATAAGAACAGCTCCACCACAAGGCACAAAGAAGAGAGAACAGGCAAAAGTAGCTTTGGTCATTTTTTTACAAATCCCTTTCGCTAGTCAAGATGCAGAATTAGTAACGGACCTTTTTACCTTATCTTGCAGTGAAAGGCTTTCAGGTTTTTGTTGTGTTCATTTCTAGACAGGGTCCTGCTATACTTTTCAGGCTGGCTTTGAATTCACCGTGTGTAGCCCAGATTGACCGCAAACCTTCAGCAATCTTCCTGCCTCAGCCTCCCAAGTGCTGGGGTTACAGGTGTGCGCCACCACACCTGGCTAAAACTCTTATTTATGTATTTTGGTGCCAGGAATTGAACTCAGGACCTTGCGCTTGCCAGGCAGGCGCTGTGCTGCTGGGCTACATCCATCCCCAGCCCAAAACCCAGTCCAGGGTGCCTTGCATAATTCCAGCGCCTCTTGGAGGGCTCAGAAACCATATGCGGCCAGAGGCCACTGTAGGGGGACAGGCCTTAGTCACTCCAGGGGCCTTAAATCCCCCCAGGGCTGATACATTGACCAGGTTTGTGAGCTAAAGGCCTCCGGTGGAGCCTGACCTGTGCTGTTCGCTGTGGAGTGGGAGGGCAGGGAGTGTCAGGTGGCCTTGGGGTGTGGAGCCAAGGCAGTGATATCGAGCCCCAGGATTGACAGCAAGGATCCGGAGGAAGTATGTCTGGGAACAGCACATCCAATGGCCCTGGGGCAGGCTTAGGTATGTTAGTGCCACAGCCAAGGAGCCCTGTGGTCAGGTTGAACCTGTTGGAGGGGTGGGAGGGTTGCCAGGGCCTCAGTGCCCAGTGGTGGGGACTTTGGCTGAGAGTACCAAGGATTGAGAGGTGTCTTGTGTGACACAGCTTGGAGTGCTAAACCCCGTCTGTCACCAAGTAACCTGACAACTGGCTGCCCCGGAGGGCGGGGCTTCTGCCTGCCTTGGTTCCTGTGGTATTCTCAGCACTCAGAGCACGGCTCAGGGATACACATGCCTGTCGCCATAGCAGCTCAGGAGGCTGAGGCAGGAGGGCTCCATATTTGAGACCAGCCTGGGCGACTTAGGGATTTAGCAAGACCCTGTCCCAAACGAAATAACCAGAAGGTCTAGGGATATAGATCAGGGGTGAAGGTTTGCTCAGCATGTGGGAGGGGGCGGGCGCTGGGCTCTGGTCTTCCAGTTTTTGTTGTTATTTGTTTGCTTGTTTGTTTAATTTGTCTTTTTGAGACGGGGTCTCACTATGCAGTCCAGGTTGGCCTTGAGCTCACTTTGTAGCCCAGGCTGGTCTCGAGCTTGCAGGGATCCTCCTGCCTCAGCCTCCCAAGCGCTGGGATGACAGGTGTGCCCAGCCACGCCTGCAAAAATAATATCGGAAGGAGGAGAAAGGGGCTGGGGCGTAGCTCAGGGGTCCAGTGCCTCCCTGTGTGGGTTCCGATCCCCAAGGAGAAGGCGGTGCGGAGAGGTTTAGCGTGCACCCCGGGACTGGGCCCCCGGGGTCCTGGCCAGGTTGGTTGTTGACTGGTGGGCCCTTCCCGCCCCGCCCCGCTGTCCCCGCAGGCAGGACAAGCTGAAGGTACACATGCGGAAGCACACCGGCGAGAAGCCTTACCTGTGCCAGCAGTGCGGGGCGGCCTTTGCCCACAACTATGACCTGAAGAACCACATGCGCGTGCACACCGGCCTGCGGCCCTACCAGTGCGACAGCTGCTGTAAGACCTTCGTGCGCTCCGACCACCTGCACAGGCACCTCAAGAAGGACGGTTGCAACGGGGTCCCTTCCCGCCGGGGCCGCAAGCCCCGGGTGCGGGGCGGGGCCCCCGACCCCACGGCGGGGAGCGGCCTGCCACCCCCCGGCGCCCCCGGCTCCCCTGACATCACCGCCGCCACCTCCGCTGCCACCGCCACAACCGCCGCCACCCGGCGTAACGGCCAGGAGAAGCACTTTAAGGACCAAGAGGAGGACGAGGAGGCCACCAGCCCTGACGGCTCCTCGGGCCGGTTGAATGTAGCGGGCACCACGGCTGGAGACGACAGCGGAGGTGACCCCCCCGGGGCCACCGCCGACGGTAACTTCACAGCCGGACTCGCCTAGAAAAAACCAAAAACAGAAACCCGAGACAGACAGACAGACAGAGCAAGCGAGCGAGAGCTAACCACCCCCCCCCCAAAAAACACAAAAAAAGAAAATCTATCTATATACAGATATCTATATCTATCTATCTGTATATATATATATATATATATATATATATATATACATATATACATACATATATATATATATATACACAGATATATATATATATATGAGCGTCACGGATCTAGGTAGCGCTTTTCTCCGGTTCTTCTCCCTCCTGGCGTTCTGCTCCCTCCGTGGGGTCCCCTCCCGGCCCCCCATGCATCCCATCCCCCAACCCCCCCATCCAGATGTCACTGGGCTTCAGGGCTCGGCGCGGGGTGGGGCTGTGGGGGGCACAAGGATTCCGAGCCTCCCCCACCCCCAAACCAGCTTGGGTTTTGGGGCGTCACCCCAGGTCTGGGCTGGGGTGGTGATGAAATGGGGGGCAGGGGCCGGGGGGGCCTGGAGTGTGAGTTCTTTTCTCTTCTCCCCTGCTGGTTTCTATGAGTCTTTCAGACAAGACCTTAAAAATGATTTCTGTCTGCTCTGAGCGGACGTTAAAGATGCCCATCCCTGACCCCCACTCTTCTTCCTCAGGGCACTTAGTGGGGGTCTCCCCGCCGACCCCCGCGGCCTCCTGCCTCCTCTGCACCTCCGGCCGCCCAGACAGATCTATTTATTTCCAGGCCTGGAGACAGGGACAGGACCCCGGGGAGCGGGCAGGGGGCACCAGGGTGACCCCAGGGCCTCCGCCACCTTCGTCTCGGCACTTACAACTGGTGGGACCCCAGGGCCACCCCTCAGGGTGCCCCCACCCCGCCCTCCCGTCCGTGTCCCACCCCAGGCCCCCCAAGAACCCCCTGTTTAGAAAGAAAGCTTCCATTTTGCCCCTCCCTGACTTTATAAAAGCACTTTTTAGATTATTTTTTTCTTTTCCTCCTTAAAAAAAAAAAATTTATATATAGATATATATAGATATATATATATATATAATATGTCCTAGAGGGGCAGGCGACAGTTCGGGGTGACTCTGGCTAAGATCGGAGGGGACCCAGGGTCTCAGGGAAGCGGGGACAGGAGATTGGAGTAGCAGAGTCCAAATGTCCAATGTCACAAAAGCAATAAAAAAAACAATCAAAGATTTTACAAAAAGGAAAGGAACAAAACAAAACAATAACCACAACCAACCACGTCAGAATTCTTGGCACTTTGTAAGAGAACGGGTACTTTATCTTCATTCTTAATTTAAAACTATGTTTACAAGTTGTAACCAACTTCTATGAAAAGTTGAAAAGACAAAAAAAAGAGAGAGAGAGAGAGAGAGAGAGAGAGAGAGAAAGCAAAAGAAAATTCCTAAACGTCAATTTATTTTTGTACAAAATAATAATAAAAAAAACCCACCACAAAATACAGAATTCACGTCTGTTCCCCAAGGCCAAGGGAGGGTGGACCGGAGGCCATCAGAAGGGACCAGAGGGGTTCTCAGGGTCCCCTCTGCCACAGGAGCCCGCGCCAAGGGCAGGACCTTGGGGTCCCCCCAAGTTGGTGCCATGTCAGCCCCGCCCTCCCCTCCTGTCCCTTGTCTTGGTCTTTGCACCTGCCTGACGGCCACTCTCTCACCCAGCTCAGGGATGGGCCCAAGACGGGACTGGCCTCCCAACCAGCCGGACCAACCCACCCACCCCGTGTCCCCACCGCTCCTGCCCTCCAGCATGGCCGTCCTGCATGGCCACCGAGGGGCCACTGTCTTGGATGTGCTGTGTTACCTCCATGTCCTTCCCCAAGGGGGCTACAGGACAGGGGTTCCCCCCTCCCCCAGGGCCTCCCACCTTCCCTCCCAGGCACCCCCTCCTTTTTACTCAAAGGCACTGACTGTAACCCGGGGACTGGCACCTGCTGCCCCCCCAACCCACGGCCCCCCAAAGGCCCGGCACACCCCGGGCCACAGGCCACGGACATGGCCCAGGGTTGGGGTGATGTCACTGCCAGGTGCCAGGATGCCCTACCCTGACCCCATCTGCCTAGGCAGAGCCAGTGAGTAGATTCCTACTGGGCTGAGACCCCTCTTCCTGTCAAGGCCCAGTGGGCATGGAAGGCTGTCCCCGCGTGTCCCTCCCTCCCGTCCCCCGGGACCCTGTCTGTGACAAGCGTCTTCTGTCTTGCTCTTGTTTTTAAAGGGAAGCTTTTTAAGAAGGCCGTTTCTGATATTGTTTCTAGGGGAGAGTTTCTTGTTTCTTTCCCTCCCAGCTTTCCCGGCCCCCTCAGTCCCCCCAGGATGTCTCAGGATTTCCTCCTCGGGCCCACAGAAGGGCCAGGCCCGGTGCCAGCCTCGATTGTCCCCTAGGGTCACGAGGCGAGCTGTGGCTGAGCAGGGAACCCCAGTACCCCAGCTAGGGATCCCCGCTTTGTCTCCCAGGGAGGTCCGCCGGGGGGCAACTTCTGCTCCCCGCAGCACATAGCACGCAGCACAGCCCTGTGCCATAAAACCGACTCGCAAATCAGAGGTGTCACCTTGGCCAGTGGAAGCCACCAGACCTGTGGGACAACCCTGGGGGACGCTTGGTAGGAAAGGGGGGCTGTGGCTTTGTCAGCAACACTTTAACACAAAGCTCCTCGGGAATTGCACTAAACCCGCGCCCTAGCTCCGCACTAGCTTCCTTCCGCCTGCCCTGCGGGTCCCCTCTGCCTTAACCTAAGCCAGCGGGTCCCCGGGCCGCAGTGTCTGCATGGGCCCAGAGCCGGGACCCCCTTCCCCAAAGCCCAGCCCAGGCCCTACCCCCCAACCGCGCAATCACACACTGTATATAGACATGGATCAATTTTTATTTTTTAAATTAAGGTCGTGATAAAGTGTTGCCAAAGATACTGCTGAATTTTTCCACATTTCAGGAAAAAATGTTAAGGAGGGTCGGGCTTGCTTGTCTGGGAGGACACTGCAGAAAGGGTTTTGGGGTTTTTTTGTTTTGTTTGGTTTGGTTGTTTGGGGTTTTGTTTTGTGTTTTTTTTTGTTTGTTTTTTTTTTAACTGCCTGGTACAAAAAAAAAAGAAAGAAAGAAAGAAAAACAGTGAATTGTTACTTCTATCCTCATGGTTATGCTTGGATAACCGGGTGCGCGAGTGTGTGCGCGAGAGGCTGAGGGCTCCAGGCCGGGGTCCCCAGGGTCGGGGCGGAGGTGTGGCTAGAGACCCCAGCCTGGAGTTCCCTCAGCCTATGGGGACAGGGTGTGGGGGGACGACAGAGAGAGAGAGAGCAACGTCCTCCAGATGCCACTCTGCCTCCCCTCATCCTGCCTTTTGAGATTAAGGGGAAAAAAAAAAAGCAAAAATATTAAAATTAAAAAAAAAATCTTTTTTAAACCAGTGAATGTAAAATGTCAAACCAAGGCCCCGCCTGGCGCAGCGGTGGGTGTGCGCCCTGCCAGGCCACGCCAGGCCAGGCCGAGGGGGGCGATACCGAAGTTGGCTCAGCCGGAGCCCTTGCCCAGCGGGGCCGCCGAGCTTTGTCCACTGTACCTGGCCGGCCCTCACTCCCTCCCCTCCCAGGGGCTCCTCCGGGACTAAAGGAGGCACCCAGGTCCTCCCCGGGGCAGGTGGGTGGCCAGGGAGATTGTGCCCAGGGGCCGTGGCAGGCACAGACATGGAGGGGTCACCTTTCACCCCCGGCGGTTGGGTACAGTCCATGCAGCCAGAAATTACTGGAGCTGAGACAGACCGAAAAGGCAAAACAAAACAAAAAAAATTAAAAAAAAAAATTTTAAACATTAAAAAACAAAACAAAAAAAGCAAAAATCCTATTTTTTGAGAAAGAAAGATATTTATATTTGCAGTTTTATTTTAAAAAGTTATTTAAGCTCAGAAAGCGGCCTTCCCAGAGGTGAGGTGGGGGGCTGGCACGGGACGGGTTCCAGCCACCGAGGCCACAGTTTCAGAGCAACGACTTGCACTAAACACAGAGATGTACATTGAGGGCCTGGGGGGCAGGAGCAGGGGGCTCCCAAGGCCCAGGCGCCCCTGCGCTGCCCAGGCTGACTTGAGGTGCCTTGGACTGGGGGGGCCGGGCCTGGTGAGGGGGGCGTGCCCGGGGGTACAGAGCACAGCACAGAGCAGACATTCCATAGACTGTATCCGAGAGTCTTTATAATAAAGTGTGGGAGATGAAACAAAAATTCAATTGATAATGCACTTTTTGGGGGGTGGGGGGGAGACGCTTTAAAAGTAATAAAAACACAAAAAAAATCATTTTTCTTGTACATAAAAAACCAAAAAACAAAACCACTAAATGCAGCCTGTTAAGACCGCTGCTGCCTTGTTGCTTGATTTGGATGTTTTTGTGATTTCTTGGGGGGAGGAGGTGGGAGGGAGGGGGTGCAGTGCTAATTCTGGGGCTCCCCAGCCCTGAGGGTGGGGGACCTGGCTGGCCTGGGTTTGGTTTGCTAGATACCCGGCCTTTTGTACCACCTGGGCCACTGATAAAGTGGCTCGTGACTGGGGTGTGATTGGGGTACCTGGGGAGTCTGGGAAGGTGAACCTAGCCTTGGGTGGGTGGACGTGGCCCGTGGGACCCCAAAGAGGGCTGAGAGCAGGAGGGTGGGCCGGAACCTGCTGGGTGGGGTCCCTGGGCACCTCCAGCTGGGCCCTGTTGGCTGGCAGGCGAATGGAGCAAGCAGCCTCAGCTTGCTGGGGACCACTTCCTGTCACCCAGGAGGAAGTGGGCCCGGGCTGCTCCTCCCTCCCCCGCCAGCCAGTGCCCTCCGTGCAGCCGGGCAGGGCTGGTGGCCCGGGCCTCGGGCAAGGCCAGGCTTCTCACAGGAGGCACGGGGGACCGCAGCTCTGGATCCCATGATATCTGCGGTCACCTGGGGTTGGCCATCCTGGAACACAGGCCAGGCCCTAGAGCCCACGCAGGCCCACTCGGGGACTAGGGCAGCCCGAGCAGCAGCCCTGGCCGGGTCTCCCAAGCCTGGCTGCTTGGATTTTGCTCCAGATCTAAAGCCCCTTAGGCAGTGGGGCTCAGGATACTCCAGAGAGTGTGCAACTGTCCCGTTGGTGGCTTTCCAGAACATTCATCACCCCAAAGGAAGCCCTGTCCATCCCCACTGTCAGTCGCCCCAGCCCCAGGCGACTTCCTGTCTCTGGACTTGCATGTCCTGGCGCTTCCTGTCCATGGAGCCACGCTGTGCGTCTGTCTGGTTCCCCTCACTGAGCATGGTATCGAAGTCGAGGTGTGTTGCAGCCCCACCGGGTGACGATTGGGGTGGGGATGACCTCACCGTGACCCTCCACTCGTGGACTGAGGTGCTCCTGCCTGGCCTGCCGTGCCCATCCACGTACGCACTCGGTGCACACGCGTGTCCGCCAGCCTCGCTGGCCCTGTGCCTGGGGGGAACTGCTGAGTCACCACGGGCTGGGGCCGAGCTTCCCCTGCAGTGCTGGCTTTGGAGTGCGGAGCGCGAGGTGACGCCTGCCATAGCCCCTCCGCCAGCCCGCACCCCGCTGCCACCTCTGATCCCGGCAGCCTGCAGGCATCCAGCAGCACCTCCTGTGGTGGCCCCCTGGATTTCTCTCCTGCTGGGGCTGTCACCAGGTGTGTCCTGGTTGGCTGTGTCTATGGCTGGGCGGGGGACGACGACAGGGACAGACAGGGCACCTCGGAACGTGGAGAGGGTTCTGAATCCCGTGTCCCCACCCCTGCCCCCCAGCAGACCCGCCTCAGACTCAGTGAAAGCTGCAGGTCCCTCATGGAACAGGACACGGGCCGTGCCGGGGCAGTGCCAGGGCCCAGGGCAGCCTGGGGAGGGCCCCATCCTCCCCCTGGCCCCCTGCCCCCTTCTGCTGTGGTGCATGTTAGGACGACACCGGTAATTCCGGCACTCCGGAGGCTGAGGCAGGAGGGTCACTGCAAGTTCTGGGCTGAGTTTAAGCTCAGCCTGAACTACCAAGCCAGACTGTCTCCAAGAAAAGACCCAAGAAGCCAATGGAAAGCCCCAAATAAACAGGATGCAGAACAGATGCCTCCATGATTTTATGTTGACCTTTTTTATTTGCATTTTTAAAAAACAATTAAATTAGAATACAAATATTAGAAAAGAGCGGCCCTCGCTGCCCGAGCGGCGGGTGGCCAGCTGCAGCGGAGTTCATACAGTTAGGACTGAGCGTGCCCCGGACCGCAGCCCCCCTAGACCTGAAGTGATATTGCTTCCTGATTAGCACAGTTCTGCTCTGGCCGGGACAGGGCGGGCAGCGTGGGAGAGCACAGAGGAAGGCCGGGCAGGGGGCCTGGGGCCCTGCCTGGCCGTCTCCTGGGACAGCCCTGAGGCCCAGGACCTGGGAGAGCCGGTGGGGGCCCTGGAGCCCCCGAGCCTGGCTGGTTTGGTGCCAGGAGCAGGGCAGGGGGGCTGGAGGGTGCCCCCACCTGTCCTGCTGGAAGATTGAGGCTGGGGGAGGAGGCGCCAGGCGAAGCCTCGTACCCATGGAAAAACCCAAGAGCGAGAAGAAGGGAGGGGACCCACCCCAAGTCCTGCGGGCCCAGGGCCCCTGATGGCAGGGGGCCCGGCATGGACATCGATCGGCGCTGTTCCGGAGGGAGTTAACCTGAATTGGAGTTACCGAGGTAGCTGGCTTAGGAAACGGGGACCCCCACACCCACAGTGCCGCACTTGGGGCCCCTGCCTCCCCCGGGGAGGCCCTGGCCACCACCGGGTCTTCAAAATACCAAGTTATTGCACTTTCAAAACATACATGTCCGTGGCTAGCCCCCCCCCCGCCCCCTCCATGGCTTCCGGCTAAAAGGCGGAGGACTCGAGGAAACTGAGCCCACGGGGCAGGGTGCTCTGTGGGGAGCTGGCCCCGTGCCGCCCCCCGGGCCACCATCGCTGGAATGGTCGAGGGGAGGGCACGGTGGGCCCCCAGGTCCTGCCTGCGCCCCTCCCGGTTCCGCCGGGCTCGTCTGGGGCAGCTGCGGTGTGGATGCTTTGCCTTGCTTTTAAAGAGTTTAAATCTTTTTTGTTTTTTTGTTTTTTCCTTTTTTTTTTTTTTTCCCATTTTACTGTTTTTTAATCCCCCCAAGAGGAGAGTCCAGAGGTCCAGAGGCAGGAGCCAGGGACAGGGGTGCGGAAACAAACGGACACCGAGAAGAAAAGCCAGGGCCCCCCGGCACTGGCCGCCCGCCCTCCGCACTGAGCACCAGCGAGGTTGTGCCTGGCGGTGGCGGCCACAGCCAGGTCAGCAGGCCGGCACCAGGCCCTTGGGCAAGGGGCAGCGGCGCTTGGGCCGGGGGCCCTCCTCGTCCTCGTCCTCCTCGTCCTCGTCCTCCTCTTCCTCCTCTTCCTCCGACGATGAGCTGTCCAGGGTGAGGTCCACCACGTCGGCTCCCGGCTTCCCATTCTCCACGCTGCCCACTGTGCCCACCCCGCCACCTGTGGCCCCCAGTGCCATGCTACCGATGCCACTGTTCACGTTGGGGGTGGGCACCAACCCGTTGGTGTCCGAGGTGCCTGCAGGCAACAGGGAAGGGGACACAGGTGTCTAAGGTGCTGCTGACAGCCGGGACCGAGCCTGGCTTCCTGGTGCCTAGGGATGGGTGCTCCCAAACAGCGGCTTCAGTAAAACACCCATAGGAGCCAGGCGGGGTGGCACAGGCCTGTCATCCCTGCACTCGGGAGGCTGAGGCAGGAGGGTCGCTGTGAGTTCGAGACCAGCCTGGGCTACACAGTGAGCTCAAGGCCAGCCTGAACCGCACAGCAAGACCCTGCCTCAAAAAGACCAAGAGACAAAAACAAAACCGCACCCGTGAAGGTGTAGGTGGTGGCATGCTCCTGACACCCCAGGACCTGGGAAGCCAAGGCATGAGGGTCCTGAGCTGAAGTCCAGCCTGGACAATTTGAAGGAGACTTGGGGGAACCCTGCCTCCCGACGGGAGATCCAAAAGGGACAGGGGTGCAGCTCCACGCGGAGGCCCTGGGTCCCATCTCCAGGCCTGGAAACAAGACATTGGGGGCGCAGGGCGCAGACTCACCGAGCACCAGGATGGGGCCCTGTGGGCTGCAGCTCCGCTCCCGCTCCGCGCGGATGGGGCACCACGAGCCGTCAGCCAGGAACTCAATCTCATCGGCGTCCTCGCACTCGCTCAGAATCTTGGACAGCAGCCTGCGGCGGCCGCGCACAGAAGGCTGAAGGCCGGGCCAGGTCTGGCCCGGGGCCCACGCTTGCCACGCTGCCCTTCGGGGCTACCTCTTCTCCCGTGCCAGGACATGAGCCCCCCACCCGTGGCCAGAGTGCCCTAGGACCCTCTATGTGGCCAGGTCCCATTCGCAGATGGGGAAACAGGCCCCGGACTAGGCTACACTCCTGAGGGCACCAGACTGGCGGCCCAGAGCCAGTCCCAGCCCACAGAGTAGCAGGTCCTACCCCAGGAGGATCAGGGATTCACCTGGCTTGGGCAGGGACCTGCAGGGTGGTATGACCACCTCCAGGCGGCCTCTGGGGCTGCACCTGGGCCCTGCATCCCGGGGATGGGGGTCGGAGAGCAGGTACTTCCACCTGCCCCGGACCTAAAAGCCTGGAGCTGTAGGAGCTGCGGCTGCCGTCTGCGGCCTGAGCCACTACTCCTGGTTGGAGGAAGGCAGCTCGGGGCGCAGCTGCCAGGCTGGGAACAGAGCACCCACTCAGGCCCAGCCCACACATCTGGTCCCGGGGCCCTCATTCCTCCCCACACTGGACTACGGAGCAGCCCATCAGGACCTGGGCTCCGCGCTGGCCAGCTCTGTTTCGAGCCGCCAGGCAGTGAGTGCTAAGTCTCAGTTTTCTCATCCGTAAGGCGGGGAGGCCGACAGTGCAGCTCCAGACTGAGCCCGTGCCCTTCACTGCACATGGAAAAAAAAAGAGCAGAGAACCCAGAGCCAAATCCTGTGACGGGGACAAGCTCCCGAGAAGGGGTCCAGCTGGGGAGTGACGCCTGTCTCACAGGGAAACTGGCCCTGGGGACGGGGCCTCCTGCTGGCACCCTGCGAACTAGGCCAAGCTGGGGCTCTGGGGCGGGAGGGGGCATTGCTGGGGCCTGGCAGGAGCCCCAGCAAGTGACGCAGACATCGGGGCTCAGTTTCCTGAAACCTAGAACCAGCCAGTTTCCTTTTTGGGGAGCAGGGACGGCCCCACCCGCTGCAGTGCGAAAGGCCTCACAGGTCGGCCACAGGCTGGAGCCACTGAGGAGAAGCCCAGAAGCTGGCAGGACAGGGGAGAGCAGGCGGCCTCAGGAAGGACCTGACACCGCAGGCTCCAGGTCACAGAGGCCCCAGCGACATGGCTGTGTGGCCGTGGGTACCTCCTGCAGCGAGGGCCACAAAGCTGAGACCCACCCGTCAATGATGAGCTGGTCGTAGGGCGCTGGCTTGTCGCACACCGGGCACATCCAGGTGGGCTTCTTCTCATTCATCTGCAGGTAGAACACGGCGTCGAAGCACTGCAGGTGTGCGCAGGTCTCCGCGCGGCAGGGCACCGAGAGCCGCATCTTCACCAGCTGTGGGCAGGAGTGGGATGAGCTGGGCCACCACTGCCCAGCCGTCCTCTCCACCGCCACCGGGGACACCCAGGGACGCCGCCAAGGTCGGCCCTGCCCTTGGGTGTGCCCCCGGTGACTGAGGAGTCAGAGACGCGCAGGGACAAAGGGGACGTACCACACCCACTCACCGGGCAGATGAGGGAGACCCGCACGCCGGTGGTGGCGATCTCACTGTCGGGGTCCAGACGCAGCTTCTCCTTGACTGGGGGAGGGGTGGGGTGGCTTCAGAGGGGAAGGAGCTGGGTGGCAGTGCACAAGCACCCCGAGACCTCGGGGACAGGAGCTCCTTGGTCCAGGAGGCTCAGGGTGCAGTGGCCCAGCTCAGCACTGGAGGCTGGGAAGCAGGTGGTCCTTGTGGGCTTTTGCTGACCCCAGGGCATTTCCAGTAAGACCAGGAGGCCTCCCACGGCACCCTGTATGACCCTGCTGCTTCTGCCACAAGGCCTTTCCCCAAGGACTCTTGGGGTCCTCGGCTGGGCAGCCACTCCTCAAACCCACCCAAAGCCTGTTCTGTGGCAAAGGCAGCTCCCTCGAAGCCCAGTTCTGAACCTGCCAGCACCCTGCGGCTTTGGGACTCTGAAGGCCCAGCGGGGGACCGGCCCGGGTTAGGGGGGGAACCTCAGCAGGGATACAGGAGGCTGCACCTGCTGTGGCCACTTTTTTTTTTTTTGGTTTCTGAAACAAGATCTCCCTCCACATGCAGCTCCCGTTGGTCTTGAAGTCACAATGAGCCTCCCGACTCGGACTCCCTGAGTTAGGATTATGGGTGTGTGCCACCTGCCTGGCAGCTTCTGACTCTTTCAAACGCTGCCCCCAAGCACAAAACAGATCAAAAGCAGCCAGGTCCCACCACCACCCTGCCCACCTCACTCCACCAGGTGCAGCTGCTAACGTCCAGCCTGGTGCCCTGGCCGCCCGCCCGCGGGCTCACCTAGCGCCTTACACAGCTCCGGGTGCTTCACGCCGATGGTCTCCAGCCTCTGCAGCAGCTCCGCGGAGGTCAGCTGCCGCACCAGGTACAGTGCGGCCGAGTAGCTCTGCCGGGCGAGGCGGGGCGGGGCGTCAGGAGGCGGAGGGGTGGGTTGGGGGCGGGGCCGCGGGCCGCGCAGGCGCACTCACCTTGCCGTAGTTCCCCCAGGTGACGGTGATGCGGTTGGTGGCCGAGGACAGGTACATGAGGTGGGTGAGGTTGATGGGGCGGCAGGGCCGCTTGGGCTCCACTCCGGGCTTGTTGGAGGGGTAGTAGCCCTGCACGGAGCGCCGGCTCAGCTGCCGCCCCCGCCCCTGGGCTGCTCCCCGGGACCCCGTCCCGCCCCCGCCCCGCCCCCTGCTCACCGGGACCGAGCAGTAGCTGTGGTTGACCT
The DNA here is from genome assembly GCA_004027455.1 of Hydrochoerus hydrochaeris. Classification (NCBI taxonomy): domain Eukaryota; kingdom Metazoa; phylum Chordata; class Mammalia; order Rodentia; family Hydrochaeridae; genus Hydrochoerus; species Hydrochoerus hydrochaeris. The sequence continues at coordinate 98,793 of PVLA01002692.1, forward strand.
TGACGGCGATGTTGGGCGGGTACTGGTCCTCCTGAGGGCAGCTGGTGTCTGAGTAGCAGATTCTGCAAGGACAGCGGGGACCATGAGGCCGTGGGAGGGAGCTGTCCCCAGATCCCGGGGAGAAGGTTGGGGGGGGCAGGAGGCGGGGCCAGGCCTGCGCCCCAGGCCGGAGATGGGGAGCGGAGGCGGGCGCGCCCCGGCCTACCTGAGCACAACCTGCACGGCCTTGACTCCAGGCTGCAGCTCTCTGCGGGGCGCAGGGGGAGGAGCAGCGGTCAGGGGGGCGACCAGGGGACCCGCTGCCCACCCCCCCGGATGACTGGGCGGCCGGCGGTGGGACCGACCTGGAGTTCCGGATGAGCTCCACCTGCCGCGGCGTCAGCGCGAAGATGCACGGGCTCTCCTGCAGCTTCTCATTATTCTGCGGGACTGCGGGTGGGCGGGGTCAGTGCCCGCGGCCCGGCCAGCACCCCTCCGCCCCCCCTTGGACCCGGGCCGGAAGTGGGTATCGACAAGGCCACTCTCCACTGCCTGCGACGCCGCCCCCCCTCCCAGGCCCTCGCGGAGCACAGGAGTGCGAGGCGGGAAGAGGCCTTGCTCCCGGCAGCACGGACCGGCCGCGCCACACACGGCACCCACTGGGCGCAGCGCGCACAGGCGCGCTGGAAGCCGAGGTCTGCAGACCTTTCTTGGACGGGACAGTGATGATGACGGGCTCGGGCTCTTCCTGTCCCGTTGGAAGATGGAAATGCTTTTTTCTCCCCTTTCTTTTGGTTGTTTTGAAACTGGGTGTCACCATGTAGTTCAGGCTGGCCTTGAACTACAGGCCAGACAGGCCCAGGCAGGTCTGAGACTTGGGGCAGTGTTCCTGCCTCAGCCTTCTAAGTGCTGCAATTACAGGCGTGCACCACCATGCCAAGCCAAGGACAGAGATGCTCTGAAGCCAACAGGTAAAGCCACTCTCCCAAGGCTTGTGTCATCAGGCCAGGGACAATTACACTGTGCTCCAGGGCTTCAAGTATGGGAGGGAAAGCTCAGCGTGGCAGCAGGCACCTGCCAGTTCAAAGCCAAAGACAAACTGGGACCTTGCATAAAATAATACATAAATGAAAGGTTTCCTGATGAACGATCGAGGCTTCCTCCCTGAGAGGCTGGGAAAAGAGCAAATGAAAGCCGCCTGTCATCCCAGCACTCTCAAGGCTGAGGCAGGAAGATCCCTGTGAGTCCCAGGCCAGCCTGGGCGACATATGGGAGTTCAAGGGCACCCTGAAGGACACAGTGAGACCCTGTCTCAAAAAATGAAAGCCGAAGTCATAGAGGGAAGGAAATGACAAGAGATAAAAAGTAAACCAAAAAATTAACTAAGCCAAACCCTCTGACCAACAGTCTCTGAAGGGAGCGGGGTGGAGACAGCAGCGCGGCACCCATGCTACCCCGGTCAGCGTGAGATGGAGGCATCGGGCGGCTGGTCAGAAGGGCCAGATTCCCGGACATGCGACTCCAGACAGGCACCAACACACAGAGCTGCAGTTCTTTACCCACTAAAAACCAAATTCAAAACTCACACCTTCCGCAAGGAAAACTGCAGGTCAGACTGGTGAGCTGTAGGCAGACAGGGAACAAATCTACCCAAACTCTCAGGAAACAGGAGGAAAGAACACTTCCCAACCCACTTTATGAAGGAAGAAAGCACAAGTAGTACCAAAACCTGAACAGATGCATCAGGAGGAGAAACAAGACCAGGCATGGTGCCACACAGCTGTCACTTAGGCACTCTGGGAGGCCCAGGCAGGAAGATCACAGGGTCAAGCCCAGCCTGGGCAACTTAGGGAGACCCTGTGTCAAACTAAAAACATGGCTGGGGATGAACTCGGTGCAAAGGCCTCGAGTTCACCTAGCACTGCAAGAAAGAAAAGGAAAAAGAAAGTGACAAATAACACACTGCTTAGAAACAGATCAAAACTCTTGACCAAGCAGAAGCAAGGCCAGGCATAGAGATGCCAGCTTGGAGTCCCAGCACTCAGGACTGCTGTGAGTTCAAGGCCAGCCTGGGTTACAAAGTGAGTTCAAACCAGTCCGAACCACATAGCAAAACCCCGTCTCTAAAACAGAAACACAAAATGGGAGCTGTATCCCAGATCCCTTGACTCCAGAGATCTGGGTTTATTTTTGCTTTGTTTTATTCGACACTAGGAATTGGACCCAGAGTGTGACAGGGAACATCCCAGCTCTTTTTTATCTTTTAGTTTTGAAACAGGGTCTCATGAAATTGCCCAGGCTGGTGTAGAACTTGAGACCCTCCTGCCTTCGCTTCCCAAGTACCTGGGGAAGCAGGGTGCACCACCACTTGGGCTCAAGGTTGGGCGTGGGAACCTCCGCAGCCCTGGGGTAGCTAGGATTAGAAGTGCAACAACGCCCCGTGCCAGCGAGGCTCCAGAGCGAGGGCCAGCTTCTGCAGATGAGGCCAGAGAATGGCGTCACCACGGAGGAAAGTGGCCTTGTGAAGTCCCATGGACACCTTTATTTTAGGCTGTCGTCCCCCAAATACAGACGCCTCAGCACACGAGGGCTGCACCCCAAGTGTGCAGCACACACCCTGGGCCCCAGCCCTCAAGGGGCCAAGGCTGGAGGAGAGGGGTCAGCACGGACTTCAAGGTCAGACCCTGTCTTAAACACACAAAACAAGAAGGGCCTCGCGTGGGACGTCTGCGGCAGATTCATCTCCAAGGTAGGGAGCTGGGACAGCACAGGTGCCCTCCCCTGGGAGGACAGGTGTGCACACGGAACCTAAAAACACTATGTGAGTTTGGCGAGATGACATACACCTGTGACCCCAGCGACCCAGGAGGCTGAGGCAGGAGAATCCTAGTCCCAAGGGCACCATGGAAAATTCAGGGAGACTATCTCAGAGCTGAAGAAGTGGCAGGGTTGGTGCAGTAATGAGCGCTTGCGGAGCAAAGGCTCTGGCTCCATCTCAGCACCGGAGACAGGAAACAGGACCCAACCCTGTTAGGAGCCAGGGCTGGGGGCTCCAGGGCTCCAGCCAAGCGGAGGGCGTGGGCTGTGCACTGCATGCCTGCGGGCACCGGTTCCCCTCCTCCCAGGCACAGGGACCCTCAGGCACTGAGCTCTGCAGGTGCCAAGTCCCTGACATGGAAGGGCACTGCGTGGATTCACACACCGTGATGCAGTTGCTGAGCCACCAGGCGCCACGTCTGCACACAGCCGTGGCTGGTCCATCATGCATGTGACAGGTAAGAGTCAGACTCCATCCTGGGGAGTCGACAACTCCAGCTAGGTGACCCCAGGGCTGCAGAGCCCTATGCGGAGTGCAACCTGGTGGGCAGGGAGGCAGTGATGGCCTCTGCGGGTGGGGGAACAGAGGCCTGGCGCCCCCACAGCCCTCGCGCCTGAACGGGAAAGCACCAAGGCCTCGCAGGCCAGTGCGTCCGTGTGCCGTGACTGCTCCCAAGAGCCTCACACAAGGCCCACGGCCCCAGGGTCCCTTGGTTTACAAGAACCAGTGCGGCTGAGCTGGGTCTGGTGGCGTGTGTCTGTCGCCCCAGCACTGCGGGAGGCTGAGGCAGGAGGATCGCACTGTTAAGCCCTGCCTGTATGACTTAGCAACACAGCAAATAAAAAAAGCAGCTGGAGATACAGCTCAGGGTAAAGGTGCTGGGTTTCATTTCTTTTCAAATCTATTTTATTTCAAGAGAAAAAAAGAAGAAAAACTAAAACTTTCTGAACACATCAATTGGGGCAACTAGGGTACAGGGGTTGCCCACTGTCACCCCAAACTACTCTCCCCGAACACAGGACATCCACATTCAACTGTCCCAACAGTACGGGCACAGATCTTCTCTTCAGTGAACCCAGAGAAACCACTAGTATAACTATCGTAACCTCTCTCTTACATATGTGTCTACACACGTGTATGTGTTTTCCTTCTGCTTCTCACACTAGTGAGGCTATAGATGTCCAGGCGGGTCTGATTTCACTGAGTGTGGTCCCAAGCTGCGCCCATCTACCTAGAAAGGTCTCCTCCAGCTTATCCCTCCTTATGGCTGGGCCGCACTGCACTGTGTAGAGATACACCTTTTCCACCCACTCCTCAGTCGATGTAAGCCAGAAAATGGTTTAAAAAGAACAGAAGCAGCCAGGGCCGCCTGGATTTAGATCCCAGCCACGGCCCTCCGGGTGAGGCCTACCCCCAACTACCCTAAGGTCTTGGTTCTAGGGGTCCACACAAGGTCTACAGCTTGGGCCCAGAAAGAGGCGGCCTTGGTGACAGCCACCCCGTGCCACCCACTTCCCACTTTTTTGTCAAGAGCCTGGCTGGTCCCTCAGTGCCAGCAGGCTTGAGGGCCAGGAGGGCCAGCTAATTGAACAGCAGGGCACGCAGGCCACCTGCAGGCACGCCCAGATCTGCCTGCAGCAGCTGGGGAGCAATTATCCAGGGGCTGGAGGGGGGACAAAGCTTCACCATGCACAGGCCTGGTGGGGCGCTGCCACCCCAGCTCCCAAGGAGGCTGAGACAGGAGGACCGAGAGCTCCGTACAGGCCCCGTGCCGAGACCCCGCCTCTAGCCTCAAACAGGCAGCAGTGCTCAGCGGTGAATGCCGGCTCGGTGAAAGGAAGAAGGCAAAGCTCCACGCCTCGCCCGCGGCGGCGGCTCCTTGCAGATGCGCTGGAGCCCCAGAGAGCCAACAGAGCGCAGACGCCATGAGAGAGGCCGGGAGCCCGCCGGGAGCACCCAGGAGGGTCCCCTCCTCAGCAAGCGTGAGGGTGCCCGGCAGGGTGGTGGGCCGCCCTGTGCCACTGGGACAGGCTGTGGGGTCCCCTAACTCCGCCTCTGGGATGGGTGCAGCAGGTGCACCCTGCCAACCGCTCAGGACCAGAGACCCTCGTCCCTGGGTCCCCACAAACACCCAGTCCCCTGCAGCTCTGCTTTGCAGCACCCCACTGGAGAGACCCCTCGCTGGCCTGGCTTCCCCCCAACTCTGGGAGCTGATGACCCCAACCCCAGCCCACCTGCTCCCCTCACTCCCATGTGCCACTGCCACCGTCCTCGCTCAGGGCCATGCTGGGCAGGCGGCCTCCTCCCCACACCCAGAGGCCCAGCCTGGCTCCACGACCTGCACCCGGCCCAAGGAACCTCAGGGCGGTGCTGCCACCATGGGGCCTGCCGATGCTCAGTGCCAGCCCCGCGCTGCAGCAGGTTGGGGCAGGCGGGTACCACATTTGAGCCCAGCCCGGGCAATTTAGAGACCCTGTCTCAAAATAAACAATGGGGAGCAGCAGCTGAGGGTGCAGCACAGGGCGAGGGCCCTGGGTGCCGTGCCCAGGGGACTGAGAAGAAAACACAAAACCCTGCTCCGGCGCCCCCCTGTGTCCCAAGGCACCATGGCTGGGCATCCAGGGCAGCTCAACGCAGGGACAGCAAGGGGCCGAAAGGCATTTCTGCTGTCACCTGGGTTCCTGGGAAGCCAAGGGACCTGGGAGACCAGGGCGAGGCCCTCAGCTGGCCACCAAAGACCTATGCAAAGACCACGAGCACTCACAATGTGGCCTCCGGGCCCCCAGGACTGCAGTGAGGGCAGGAGGCCTGAGCAGACCCTGAACCCCGGTACACGGAGGAGAAGGCAGAGAGCACCTCTGCCCTGGACTCAGGTGGCCTCGAGAGACACTGACAGTGATGAATATTTAATGCCCAGCAGATGCCCGCCATGGGGGCTGGCCAGCTCCCCGCCCTGTGGCCTGTGCTGGGCTGCTGGCTGCGCTGGCTTCTGTGCGGTGACTTGCACTTTTTGCGATAGATGTGCGCTTTTACAAAGACTTAAGTAAAAGCAAGTAAAAGAAGGAGGTTTATTTTTTGCAGTGCTGGGGATGGAACCAGAGGCCGTCACACTGAGCTACACCCTCGGCCCTTCCAGGTTGGGGTCTTAGAATCCTCCTGCCTCAGCCTCCCAGAGTGCCAGGACTTCTAGTGTGCACCACTGCACATTTTAAAGAGTAGATTAGAGTGCGGTTCACCAACCCACAGGCCTGGAACCCACCCATGGAAGCTCCCTGCCCTTCAGCCCAGGTTAGCGCCGCGGCTCCAGTGCCCAGAGGATATGAAGGAGCAAGGTGCTCCCCCAGGGCACATGCCCCCCCCCATCAGGCACACACGCCAGCCAACCCCCAGACTGAGCCTGGACAGCGTGGGGCAGTGGTCTGAGGGATGGGAGACTGGGTGGGCAGGGCCAGGGCAATGGTGCCCCAGGCCCTGGGTGGCGAGTACTAGCAGAGCGGGTGCTGGCTGGGGCTCCCCTCGGGCATGAGAGCTGTCCATCCAGCCCTGCCCTGGCCCCCATTCACAGGCTGCTTCATGCTTCGGGGTGGGAGGCAGCCAGGGAACAGGGTCATGAGTGGAGGGGGAGTGGGGCAGGGTGAGCGTCGTGCTGGCCTGCCTGCCCCTACCCGTGCTGCGCCCTGCCCTGCCCTGCCCACAGCCTGCTGGACTCTGTGTGAACCGTGCAGAGACCCAGCACTGGGAGGATGCTACAGGGATGATGGGGCCATGCGAGTGGGCACCCCAGAGGCCACTCAGAGGAGGGGATGTGGAGACCCAGACCAGGCTGGGAAGGGTCAGGGCAAAGCCATCTGGGTCCCCGGAAAAGAATCTAACTCAGGAGGTGGGGCCAGTGACACAGGATGCAGCCACGCATGCTCCAGCCACGGACGGACCCCTGGCACCACACAAGGGACGCGGGCCAGTCACAGCCCGCTGGGGAGCTGAGCCCTTGGTGCCCCTTCAGGCTGCTCACCGATGGGCAGGGAGAATCCCAGCCTCAGAAGGCGGGGCGGCCGGTGCCAGCCCAGAACTATGGGAAGCGGAGGCAGGATGGCTGCAAATGCAAACTCGGCCCGGGCGCCTCAGCGAGTCAGTGAAAGCCCACCTCAGACTCAAGACGATTTATCAATGAGGCCGGACTTGGGGCTCCCACTCCCTGGCAGGGGGAGGCTGAGGCAGGTGGGTTGCTGTGAGCTCCAGGACAGCCTGCGCTACAAAAGGAGTTCAAACCAGCCTGAGCTGCACAGTGAGACCCTGCCTCACAAAAACAAAACAAAACAAAACAAAACAAAACAAAACTGAGCACCGGCTGGGGAAGCTCTGCAGTGGGAAGGCCGGTCCCAGCCCCCATAGTGGGGTGGAAAATGAGAAGGGCTCCAGGAACCGCGTCTGCAGTGCCAGGGGTGCCCACCGTCCTTGGGTCCCCAGGCTCCTGTCCCCTCCTCCCAGGACACCCACGAGGGTCACAATGGCTCCATTCAGCCTGGGAACAGCCCTCTCACACTGCCAGGCCCCCGCCCTCCTGCCCTCCCCCGGCCCCCTCCTCTCTGCCTGGCCGCTGGCTGTGCTCCCCTGGGCCTCATAAACGGGGAGCCCTCCCAGGCTGCCCCCTTCCAGACACACAACCTCTGGCAGCTGATGGATGGGGGACCAAGGACGCTACCTCAGTGGCGTGCACTTCTGGGTGACACTGGGGACATCGTGGTGATGGAGCCACTCACTGTGCACGGCACAGGACCCAGGGAGGCGCTTGGAGCCAGCCTTTCCATTCTGCCCCCCTCGATTCCCCGCACTCTCATGCGCATGGGCCAGTGCTGCCGTGACACTGGCCTGCCAAGGTCAGCAGTGGCCTCCTGCCCCGGGCCGGCTGGCCAGACTCTTCTCACAGAGAGGGAGCAGGGTCCACAACCTGGAGAACCCCAGCCACGGTGCAGGCTTCAGTCTGCCAGGAAGATGGGTCAGGCCGGCAGGACAGGAGCTCGGGCTGCTGTGTGACCTTGGGCGAGTCTCCTGACCTTGTTGGGCATCAGCCCCAAGCCCCAGCAGAGGGACCACCAGCCTCCGGAGGCCCCGGCTGCGCCCAGGCTCGGCCTCTGCCCCAGGATCCCTCCCCTCCCCCAGCCCAGCACACTCCACGGGTGATTTACGGCTGGCCGGGTCTCTGCCCCAGAGCTGGCCTCAGCTCTTTTGGGGAATCGGACCAAGTGGCTCTTTTGAGGAACAGGACCTGCATGGGGGGCCGGAGCCAGGGTGAGGGGAAGGGGAGCCAGCGAAGCTGGGCAGCACCAGCACCACCCATTTCACCGCAGGGAAGGGCACGGGTAGGGCAGCACCGTGATGCTGGAACCTGAGCGGCCCCAGCTCGCGCTGAAGGAGCCGCTCCCCAAGGACCTGGGCAGAAGCCGGGGTGCAGGGCAGGGGTGGGGGAGGCAGAGCAGGGCGGCCTCTTTGTTCTGCTGCAGCAGCTCCTGGTGCAGACAGGGGAGCAGGCTCTCCCAGAGATCAGGTGACCGGGTGGGGGGGCACCTCGCACACTGATGCACTGTGGGGCGGGGCAGAATGGGCGGCCTGCTCACCCTGCAGGAAGGAAGCCCTCCAAGCAGGCGGGAAGGCCAGGCCACTACCAGAGTTCAAAGTCACCCCCTCACCGGAACCCCAGCCTCCCGATGCTCAGTCAGTCATTCAGATGTCACTTCGACCTCGACCTCGGAGCCACCCAGCTCCTCCCTGAGGGAGGGCCCAGAGCACTGGAGCAGGCGGGCTTCCAGCATCCACAGGGCTGGGGGAGGCCTGGGAAGCCAGCCCAAGAGACCTGGGGACAAACATAGGTCCCCACAGGGGCCACTGGAGCAGCTGGCAGCTGTCTCCCCAGTGGCTCTGCTTAAGCCAGACGGGGGGACTGCACACTGGAGGGCAGGGCCTCACTGGTGCCCCCCCCACTCCTGCAGCCCCACCTCGCACCACAGCCACCCTCCCGGACTCGCCAAGTCCAGTGGCCATGGGCAGGAGGACTGCAGCCTGCAGGGTCTCCCTGCTCCAGCGCAGGGGTCACGGCCTGCTGGCCCACTGGCCCAAGCTGAAGTGTATGTGTGCCACAGGGGGGCCCCTGGGTCTTGTGAGGGGCCAGGCAGGATGCCGGGTCAGCAGAAGGGGTACGGGGGTCGAGCCACTGAGCCCAAGCAGGAGGGGGAGTGGAGAAGGGGCATAGGCAGGCAGGGGCCAACTCATGGAGAGAGCAGGTGCCAAGGCAGGTGCAGGCAGGACAGGGCAGGTACGGGAGCCTCAGCTCCTCCCCATCCCGTCCGGAGGGGTCTGGGGGTCTCCGAGGACACCTAGGAACCCGGACGGATCTGAGGGCCTGGGGGTCTTGGAGGCCAGGCACCCTTCGCTTGGGAGCCCACAAAGTGGAAGGGCTGTAGCAGCCAGGTAGAGGATTACCCTCCAATTAGGAGGCTGAAGCAGGAGGACTGTTTGAACCTAGCTCACACAACCCTAAGACTCTATCTCAAAACCCCGCACAAACCTGAGCCTGGTTGGCTTTCAGACATCTGAGACCCGAGCCCTGACTCACTGTTGGAAGCTGCTGGGTTGCATGGCAGGCGTCTCCCACGCCAGGGCGGCCACACTCACCTAGCTCGGTGGGCTTCAGCAGCTCGTCCAGCATGTTGAAGAAGGGCAGCTTCACCAGGCGGACCTCGGGCTTAAGCGCCTTGGCGGGCAATCGTCCCAGTCCGTTCAGGTACTTCCCGTAGAGCACGGGGTAGTCAATGTTGGGGCCTGACAGGGGAGTCCTGGGCACGGCGCCCGCCCGCTCGTAGGCCGAGTGCACGGTGAGGGGATCCAGTGGCCGGTGTGGCTGCGGGCCTGGCTCGGCACTCTTCTTGGCATAGCGCGTCTCGTACAGCTCCTTGATCTTCTTGAAGAGCTCGGGGCTGCAGTCAAACTGCACCAGCTGCAGCGCCCTGGTGACCAGCTCATGCTTCAGCCCGCTCTTGCTGCGGCCCACAAACCCCAGCAGCATCTGCAGGTCGGAGACCCGGAAGCTCATCACCATGTTCTGAGGAGGAGCAAGCACAGACACACGCTCAGAGGGTGGGCGGGTGGGGCAGCCAGTGAAGGCCTGCCGGGCGCCCACCCGGGGCCCAGGTCCTCCCAGGCCGCCGCAAGGCAGCACAGGCTCCACTGGCCCCCTCTTCTGCTTTAGGTTCTCTATTCCCATCTTCAAGCCTGAGATCCCCAAGGCAGGAAACGGGACCCAGGTATGGGGGCACATACCTGTCATCCCAACAGGGGTGCAGGGCACTGAGGCAAGGACATGACCAAGAGCAGGGATCACCCTGGGACTACAGATCTCAAAAAATCAAAACCAAGACAAACCAAAAAGACACTGGACCCAGTGCTCGGGAGGCTGAGGCAGGAGGATTGCTGAGAGTTTGAGACCAGCCTGGGCTACAAAGTGAGCTCAAGACCAGCCTGAACTGCACAGTGAGACTCTGTCTCCAAAAGAAAAAAAAAAAAAAAAAAGACACTGGAAACCTTGCTGTGTGGAAGGAGCCCCACCAGTTCCCAGCGGGCACATGCCAACAGCCACCCTGACCCCTGGTCCCCTCACTGCAGAGGGGATCGATCTCCACCTCCTCAGCATGGAGTGGGTGCCAGGTGAGGCGGCCACACAGCTCTGTGCTCCCAGAGAGCTCTCATCCCCCGGGGCCACACGCGCGTTTCTGTCCCATGGAGGCCATCGGTACCACGATTTACTTGACACTAACCCAGTGGCAGGAAGCCAGGCGGATGTGTGATCACATACTGCTGCAAACCCCCAAGGCGCCCCTACTGAGGCACCCTTGCCAAGGTGGGGTGCGTGCCTGGAGGCGGTGCAGCTCGGAACCCCCAGCCTGACTCCAGCAGGGAGGGACCTGTTTCTTTTCTTAATCCCACCACCTCCACCAGGCACCAACACTGAGCTGGGGCCTGGGGTCTGCCAAGTCTCTGGGGCAGGACCTCGGGTCCGACCCACACTGGGTCACTCCCTGTAGCAAGTGTCCTGGTCACCACAGGGCTGAGTGACCTGGCCTCCACCTGCTTCAAGCCCAAAGTGACCCCAGAAAGACAACCATCAAGGTCCCCAGGCATCACCCGGGATCCGGCTGGGGTCACTGCTTGGGAACAGCACATCCAAGGCCTCGAGCAGCCACACAGGCTGGGAACTGAGCTGGCAGCAAAGCCTTGGCGTGGGGTGCCAGGATCTGACACCGACTACCTGGCCTGGTCCCTCCAGCTAATCAAAGCAAACCAGACCCCACGGGCCCCAGTGTGTGACCTGGGGTTGCCTGGGGTTGGAGGAAGATCTCAAGAGAGCCAGGGTCCTCCAGCGATGGGGCAGCCAGGTCCTGGGTCAAGTCTGCTGACCAAAACCTGGTGGGGACAGAGCCTTGGGGGAGCTGGGATAGGGTGCGGTGGATGTAGCCAGCTGGTGGGGGGCCCAGAGCAGCCCCAGAAATCTACACCCTCAGCCCCACTACGCCAGCTGGGAAGGAGCTGCTGGGGACCCCGCTGCACACCACACCAAGGCCTGTGTGCCAGGAGGTCTGGCTTTCCACCCCCGGCCAGAGAAGGGTGCGGCCCAAGGAGAAGCAGCTCAGAGAGCCAGAGCTAGGGCTCCTTGGGGGCCATGTCCCTTGTGGGCCCAAAGCATGCCAAATGCCAGTCCTGGGACACGGTGGCCCTGCAGAGTGCCTGGTGCCAGCAAGCCTTTCAGGGCACAAACCTCACTCGACATGCCCTTTACACATTGGAGGAAACAGAGGCCAGGAGCAGGCAGCAGCTGACTTGGGCTCCCAGGTAAAAACGGCAGCACCAGCGGCTGGCTCCACAGCCCAGAGGCTGAGGGTGTTTCCTCCCATCCCCCCTGCAGGGGGCTGGGAGCCTGTGCCAGCCGGCAATGACCCCCAGGGACCCAGGCAGCCTGGGGGAGCTTGGAAAGAAGAAAGACGCCCCTCTCCACCGCCCAGACTTCCAACCTGGAGCAGCAACCACCAGGCTCTCAGACAAGATGCTTCTCCTGGAGGCAGCCCCAGCCCGCGAGGAGGGCACTGCGCTAAGGCAGGGGTCGCCCACACTGGGGCAGGGGGGTCTGGTGGCCCTCGTGCCATCATCCACTGGGATGCACACCCAGAGCGCACGAGCAGCCCATAGTGCACTGCCCTTCCTGCCATGTGCTTGTGACTGGGATTTCTCCATAGGGGTTGGGCCTGACTTGGAGGATGGGGACCCTGGGGGGGCCAGGGAAGAAGCCCAGAGCCCCAAGGGTCACTTCCTGCCCTGGCTGTGAGCACGCCCACCTGTCAGGCTGTGTTTATAAACTGCGCCAGGCCCTGCAGCTTTTGGGGTGAGCTGTACCTCAGACTTCTCTAGGCCCCCCAGGGGAAAGAGCTGCCCAGGCAGAGCAGCTGCACCTCAGCCTCTCTCTGCGCAGGCCTGCGAGGCGCTCAAGGGAAACCGAGTCAGGGTCCTGTCTACAGACAAGCACGCATGTGCAGAGGCCACAAACCGCACCCTTAAACCCACTACAGGGGCCGCCAGGGAAAGATCTCAGGTGCCACAATCTGCCAAGGAGCCCCCTGAGCTCCCCCTCAGATTAGCCCATGGGCTACCCCAGAAGACAGTGTCTCCCACCTTCAGGACACCCTGGAAAAAGCCCCTGAAGAAGTAGAGACCGCTCCAGGGGACAGAGAGCCTCGGCCCACAGGCGTGCAGCAGCCTCACCTCCTGCACGCACAAGGTCCCACGGGTTAGAGGCTCTGAAAAAGGGTCCACTTGATTTAATTGGGATGGGGGCTCGGCCAGCAGAGGGTCAAGAGGAGTTCATGAGATCATATTTCAAGACCCTGCATGGTGCAAAAAGGGCCAGCCAGAGCCCCTCCCTCTGCCAGGGGAGGGGGGAAGGGAGGGGAGGCCCAGAGGCACAGCCTGGCTCCCAGTAAGAGGCTCCATTTCAGGGCTCAGGAGGAAGACTCCACAGGGAACCCCAAGCCTGACAGTTGCAGGTAGAGCTCAGCTCTCCACACCCCCAAGGCAGAATCACGTCCCAGAGCCCGGGAGAGGGGCAGACAATGGGGGCAGGACTGGAGGGAAGGGGGGGCAAACCCTGGAATCACAGGTCCATTGGGACAAGGAGAGGAGAGCACTGTAAGAGGGAGGGCTCCGTAGAGAGAAATCATCCCAAGGGAAGACCAGAACGGCAGAGTCTCAGGCCAGTAGCTGCAGCACCTGAATCAACGCGCTTTTGAAGCAAAAAGGATCAAAGACAAGGATAATGGGCCCCCCCACTTGGGCGACGCAACGGAAGACGGCACATCTCTGGGATGCTCCAAGTTCAGTTCCCAGAGTCAGGCTAGGACGGGGCAGTGTCTACAGAATGTGGAACCTGGATCCAAAAAACTGGGTAGCAGCGGCGGAAACTGAGCGACCCACCCACCGTGGAACCAGGCCGTTGGGGGCCCTCCAAAGAGCAGTAGGTGGGAAAAAGTAAAGGCCACTCAGAGTCGGAGCTGGGCGCAGGAGAGAAGGTGAGCGCGTAACCCAACGTGTAGACACGGTGCAGAGTGAGGCAGGAGGTACAAAACAGGCTAGGATCTGCTCCTTTAAGTGCGGGGTGCAGTCTCCCGTTTCCAAAGGAAAGAGGGGGAGAAGGCAGAGCCCGGGACCCGAGACTGAGATAGGAACTTAAGATCTCTGATCTAAAACGGGGGTCAGGGCTCCAGTGCTCGAGGAACGCAAGGGATGCACCGGGTAAGGCCCCCATATGTCGGGAGGGGGCGGGGCCCCGGGACCCACGCAGGAGCTGAATGAAGAGTGGACTCCAAAGTGAGCGAGGATCCCAAGAGAACGCACCGTTGGGGCTGGTTCAGGACCCTGGGTGGTGGCGGGGAACGGGGGACGCCATCCCGGGGTCAGGGGACCTCTCTAAGCGGGGACTCCAGCGGATCTTGGCCTGCGGGGACGCGAGATTAACAGCCGGACACCGGCCCTCGGCTGCACGAGGGCGGCGAGGCGCAGTCACAGAGCTCGGATCCCGCTCGGGACGAAGCCAGCCCGCCCCGCCGTCCGGGGGGACTGTGCCTGGAGCGGAGCCCGTCCCCGGGCCAGTAACCCATCGTGTCCCTGGAGAGTGGCTTCTGCCTCAAACCAGACAGGGACCCCGGCGCGGAGACCCGGGTGAGGTTTAGGGCCCCGCCCCCGGCCTCCCCGCCCCCCGCGCCCCAGGGCCGCAGCCTGGCACCCGGAGGACTAGCTTTGGTCGGGTCACACCGCGCGGCCCCGGGCGGGAGCCACAGACCTCGGCTCGCGGCCCGAGCCCCGCCCCGTTCCCCGCCCGGCCCTGCCCGGCCGGCGCCGCCGCCGCTCACTCACTTTAGCCTCCACCAGCTCCGCCGCCATCTTGGCCACCAGCGTCCCCCGCGCCGGGAGCCCCCAGCCGTCGCGTCACGTGACCTCCCGCCACTCGTAGGCGGGGCCGCCGCCAGGGCCAATTAGCACCGGCGCGCGCTCCTCCCTCGGCGCGTGCGGCGGCGTACTGCGCAGGCGCATGCGGTGGCAGCCCGAGATTCGCACCAATCAGAGTCGCTGAATCCCGACACCCCCCCCTACCCCCAGGACTATACTCATTCCGCTCGCGACGACCACGCCCACCCCTGGCGGTGTCTGGCCTCTTAAAGAGGCAACGGGCTCCGCGCAGGTGGGGGGCGCGTGCTGGGTCGCGCCTAGGGAGCTGAAGGGAGGTGGCGGCGGCGGCGGCGGCGGCGGCGGCGGCGGCGGCGGCGGCGGCGGCGGCGGCAGCTACAGCTACAACAATGCAGCCAGGTGTCGCGGCTCCCCGCGCGCGCGGCGGCCGCCAGGTGCGTGTTCGAACTTCCTGGAGAGGCGGCGGTGGAGAAAAGGACGGTTGTTCAACCGCAGAGAACGCCAGCGCGTGCAGCAGAGCGTTTGCACACCCGGCTGCCCCGACGCCCTGCGCGCTGCACATCCGGGTCCCGGCGCGCACGTGGGGCGCGCGCTGCGCACCCCTAGGCTGCTCGGGGTGGGGAAGGGCGGGACACCGCCTCCCTGGCTCGGCCGAGCTCGGGCTGCCCTCACTTAAACGCAAGCAGCTCTGCCGCCTGCTTTCTCCGTCCTCACCCACGATGAGTCCTGGGAACCTTGCCTGCTCTACAGCTGTCCATGGCTCCCCGTGTCCGCCCGAAGCGGGGTGCAAACTTTCCTGAGACCAAAGCAAAAAAAAGAAAAAGAAAAGCAGGGACAAAACGTGTATTCCAAAGCTCATCCCCGGAGATGATCCATCCAAGCAAATATCTAAAGAGAAAGTGAAGAAGAAGAAGAAAAAAAAGTAACCGCGCTTGGTGGCGCACGCCAGTCACCCCAGCAGGAGGATCGGTGCGAGTTCGAGGCCAGCTTGAACTGCATGGTGAGAGGCAGGCGCTTGTGCCGCTGAGCTAAACCTCTGGTCCTAACCCCCCATTTTTCATTGATTGATTTATTTTTTTATTTTGTTTTGGTACCAGGGGTCAAACTCACGACCTCGCACTTGCCAGGCAGGCACTTGTGCCATTGAGCTAAATCCCTGGCCCTATTTATTTATTTATTTATTTGAGACAAGGTCTTACTAAATTGCCTAGGCTGGCCTTGTACTTGTCATCCTCCTGCCTCAGCCTCCCAAGTATCTGGATTACATTCACTGACCACCATGTTTGGCCTTCTTTCTTTCTAATACTATACGTAAAACCATGGTAAAATAAAAGGGGCAGGCATGGTGGCACAGGCTTGTAATCCCAGCATTTGAGAGGCTGAGGCGAAGGGTCACTGTGACTTCCAGGCCAGCTGGGGCTACAAAGTTAAAGTCCAGCCTGAATTGCAAAGCAAAATCCTGTCTCAAAAGGACAAAATAAATAGCCGGGCATGGTGGTGCATGCCTGTCATCCCAACACTCGGGAGGCTGAGGCAGGAGGATCGTTGTGAGTTCGACACCAGCCTGGGCTACGAAGTGAGCTCAAGGCCAGCCTGGTCTGCACAGCGAGACCCTGTCTCAAAAAAAGACAATAAATAAATAAATAAAAGGTAATAATGGATAACTTTCTTTTCTCGTTCTTTGAGATAAAGTCTCTCTATGCAGTTCAGACTGGCCTTGGACTCAGTACGTAGACCAGGCTGGTCTCAGATTTATGGGAGCCTCTTGCCTTGGCCTTCCCAGTGGGAACAATCAGGTCAGGAGGAATGACATTGTTAGACTCAATGAAATCAGTCAAAGGGGGCTGCCGATTTAGCTCAGCAGCATAAGCGCCTGCCTTGCAAGCAGGCAGTCGTGAGTTCTATCTCCAGTACTGATAAAAAAAAAAAAAAAGAAAAATCAGTGAAAAAGTAGAGGCGCTCAGAAATTAACGAATGGTGAAATAATTACCATCAGCCAAACACTGCATGTGTGAATACTCACAAATTTGGAATGATGCCCAGTAGGAGAAAAGTTCTGTAGACTGGCTTGGAGGTAACTAGGGCACCCACCCCTTATCTCTCAGAGCAGCTTTTCAAAGGGAAAGAATTAAGCATTTGTTCAGCTTCACCCCGTGCTCAGTCTGTAGGATCAAATAGCCCTCAATGATAAGGGAAAGTTCCTGTACGGAAGAATTCTTTTAAAAAATGTGGCATTTGTTCCTTTTGAATCAGTGTCTCACTGTATAGTCCTGGCTGGCCTCAAACTCGTGGTGAGCCTCCTGCCTCAGCCTTCCCAGTGCTGGGATCAAGGGTGAGTGCCACAATGTGCAGTTTAAAAATGTGAAATACAGGGCTGGGGATTTAGCTCAGTGGCATAAGCGCCTGCCTGGCAAGTGTGAGGTTGTGAGTTTGATCCCTGGCACCAAGAAATAAAAAGATCAGAATTGCAAAGTCTTTTGTGAAGATAAGTCTCTCAGGGTCCCAACAGTTTCATGCGGTGGCAAGGATGACTAATTACCTTCCAACACCTGTTTTCTGCATACCTTTAGTTATCCAACTTCCCATTTTAGATAGCACATGGCCTCTTCCAGTAAATACTACATTTCCCAGCATCTCTTGCAGCTATGTGTGGTCACATGACTGAATGCTGGCCAATGGGAGAGGTTATACCTACATACCCGCCCTTCCTCTTTTCCTCTTTGCTTTTTTTTTTCTTTTCTTTTCCTCTCTCCTTGTAACCCCGAGTGGGAAGTGAACCAGATGAGCCCTTGAGGATGAGATAGAAACCAGAAGGGGGGGGGGAGACAAATCAAGGTATATTATATACAAGTTCAAAATCCCCATGATGAATGTGATCATTGTATAACCCTAACCCTAAACTATATCAATCAACTTAATAAAAAAAAATAGGGGGGAATAAAAAATGGAAGAATCAGCCAGGCGTGGTGGCTCACACCTGTAATCCCAGCACTCAAGAAGCTGAGGCAGGAGGATCTCTGTGAGTTCAAGACCAGCCTGGGCTACAAAGTGAGCTCAAGGCCAGCCTGGACTGCACATCGAGACCCTGTCTCAAAAAGACAAAAAAAAAAAAAAAAAAAAGATGGAGGAATCTTGGATCTTTACAGCTTTGTAGGGTAGATGAAGGATCAGCTGGGAATTATGTTTTGTTTTTTGGTACCAGGGAGTGAGCTCACAACCTTGTGCTTTGTGGGCAGGTGCTTATACCACTAAGCTAAATCTCCATCCCTGTTTTGTTTCAAAAGATGGCCTCAAGCTAGCACACACTTGTATGATAGCCCACACTTAATCCTGGGAGTTTGAGGCAAGAGGATCCCAAATTTGACACTGCCCTGCACAGCTTAGCAAATTAGAGAAACTTTGTATCCAAAAATAAACAAGAAAAGACAATCTTGCTACATTGTCCAGGCTGGGCATAAACTCTTAGCTCCAGCAATTCTCCTGCCTCAGCCTTCCCAAAGGAGCCCAGACTTTTATCAACTTGTGCCGCCACACCTGGGCCTTCTATGTCAGAGGGTAATTATTCCAGGCATGTGTTGCTTCCTAAGAAACATTTACAACACAGGACACACCAGCAACCCTGCAGCTCCACACAGAGAACAGGTATCACTCTGCCATGAAAAAAGGAGTGAGACCCACCCAGGTGCTGTGCTGCGCACCTGTCATCCCAGCAGTCTGAGAGGCCAAGACAGGAGAATCACAAGTTCAAACCCAACTCGGTTTTTTCGTTTCATTTTGTTTTGGGTTTCTTTTGTCTTTTAGAGACAGGGTCTCGCTGTGCAGTTCAGGCTGGCCTTGAGCTCACTTTGTAGCCCAGGCTGGTCTTGAACTCACAGAGATCCTCCTGCCTCAGCCTCCCAAGTGCTGGGGTGCATGCACCACCACACCCAGCCCAAACCCAATTTGGGCAATTTAGCCAGACCGAGTCTCTCTCTTTTTTGGAGGCCTTAGGGTCTTGCTTTTAGTTTAGGTGATGGTTGCACAATGCCATGAATACCACGGACATAGAACTGCATGTTTCATAATTTTAAATCTTATTGAGAGAGAAGGTTCACTATGCAGGCCGGGCTGGCTCTGACCCCTCAGGGATCCTCCTGCCTCAGCCTTTGGAGTGCTGGGGTAACAGGCCTGCTCTTCTTCCCCTGGCTTAGAGTTATAGTGGCCCCTCGGATTACAAACTCGCTTCTCCCCACGATTCTGCTCACAAACCTAACTGGATGAGATCAAGTCAGATCTGCTCATAAAGCTTGACTCTGAACCTGGCCCTTGAATTTGGTTCAGTTCTTGTCTGACTTGGTTTGCAACCAGAATTGTGGAGAGAATTGAGTTGGTAAACTGAGGCAGCACTTACACACTTTAAAATAGGCATGATGCATGTGTGCACAGAGTAGGGGGAGGAATAAAAAACAAATCTTATTCTTCCTTATCCCTCTCTGGCCACAGAAGAGCTGATTTTTCCTGCAGAGCCAGGCGATCTTATGTATACTATAGTCAGTGGGGTTGAGGGGGTAGGGGGCACTAGGGCAAATCCTTCACTCTCCTGGTAAAAGGAACCAATATTGCAGACACTTTCTCCTCTTGACTTCCTACTTTGAATGTGAGTGAGGTGTTTGGAGCTGCAGCAGCCACTTTGCAACCAGGAGGAAAAGCTCAAGAGTTTCCACATAACTGGCAGCTCCAGTATCTGTCAGCGAATGGACCGAGACAAGTTGCCATCTGTAGACCTGAGCTGTCCAACATGAGAGCCAAGTACATGTGTGACAGTCAGGCATATCAGTGGCTGTGATTGGTCCAGACTGACAAATGCCACAGTATATGCCTAGAGTCCGGCTAGGGCCTACATGCTTAGCATGACACAAAGTTGAGAATAATCTCTTGGGAGCTGGAGGAGCTAGAGAGCTCACCTGGCATGCTAGGGGGCCTAGTTTCAACCTCCAGCACCCAAACAATTACTTTGGCTGGGTGTAATGTCTCAGGCTTACAGTCCAAGTTCCTTGGGAAACTGAGGCAGGAGCGTTGGTTGGTCCCGGGAATTTGAGATCAACCTAGGAAACCTCTAAAATGTTTTTATTTTTCTTTTTCAGTACTGATGATTGAAACTAGGATCTTTGCACTGAGTTACATTCCCCAGGACTTTTATTTTATTGTTTTGTTTTGAGACAAGGTCTTGTTAAGGCACTAAATTGCCTGGGCTAGGCTTGAACCAGAGATTTGCCTGCCTCAGCCTCCCTGGGTGCTGGGATTACAGCATGCCTCACCATAAAGGGTCAGGTCCCTCAGTTCTTACTCTCTTTACCATGCACAGTAAGCAGAAGAGTAGGCCCCAAAGACACCCGCACCCCAAACCCAAGAGCTTCTGTCACCTTCAGTGACCTGAGGGAGTTTGCAGCTGGGGCTTGGGGTTTTGCTCTTGAGCCAGGCCGTCAGCCCTCCTCAGCAGCCTCACTGGGGTCCTCAGAGCTGGGAGAGGGAGGAGAAGCTCCGGCCAAGCCCAGGCTGGGGGTGCGAATCCTGGAAGCCAGGCTCTGTGCCGCAGCTGTGGCAGCCTCTGGAAATGAAGGAGGCCGGGGACAGCGGTGCATGGGTCCCAGACTTCGTGCGGGCCCCTGTCTGTCCTGCCCTCACCAACCATGGACCACAAGGCCTCACATGTGCCAGGTGCTGAGCGCTCACTGCTGAGCCCCACCTGCAGTCCTGACTTTTTTATAGCATGTCCTCATTGGTAAGAGGGGATCACGGGGTGGCATTGCAGCCTGGGGTCTCTCACTCCAAGGTAAGTAGTTCCTCCTTGGGGTTGCATAGGGCGGCAGAAGACAAGATTCCTTGCTGGGCTCAGTGGCACTTACCTGTCATCCCAGCACTCTGGGAGGCTGAGGCAGGAGGGTGGCAAGTTCAAGCCCAGCCTGGGCAGCTTATCACAAACTCCGCCTCAAAATAAAAAGCAAAAAGGGCTGGGATGGAGCATAGTGGGAAAGCTGTGCTCCATCTCACCTCCCCAATTCATCACAACATTAAATAAAGGTTCCTGGGTCAGAAACAAAGCACTTCTTTTCTTGTTATTTTTTGTTGTTGTTCTTGTTTTGCTTTGAGACAGGGTCTCACTATGCAGTTCAGACTGGCCTTGAGCTCACTTTGTGGCCCAGACTGGCCTTGAACTCGCAGCAACCCTCCTGCCTCAGCCTCCCGAGTGCTGGGATGACAGGCGGGAGCCACCGCATCCGGCTGTGTCTTTTGTTTCTTTTACAGGTTCTCCCTATGTAATTCAAGTGGGTCTTGAACTCACTATGTAGCACAGGCTGGCCTCGAACTTGTGCCACCTGAGTTCTTGGGTCACAGGTGTGTGCTCTCACACCAGGCTCAAGAAACCAAGCATTCCTGTGCTCCAGCCACAGGTGGTGGCGTGAACAGGGCTTGGCCCTGGTTGCCCAGGTCTGCAGGGTACCCGGCGGCCATGCAAAGGACCCGGATGACTGTAGCTCACACACTGGGTTTCTATTGTCCCCTAGAACCCTGAGCTGGGAACTCTGCAGCTTTTAAAAATTGGTTTCTATTTTCCAAGCTACTTCTTCACAGCCTGTCCTCCCAGAAGCAGCCACCAGGGGGCGCCGTGTGCACTGAGTCAGGTGCTTCGGTCCTCTGCCCTCAGCCCTCCATGGCTCCCACTACCCTAGGGCCAAATCCCAGGTCTTCTCTGCAGCCCTCAGGGCTCTGCACGCTGACCTGCCCCTCTCTGCCTCCCCTCTTCCCTCTCCCGCCCCGGGATCCCTCTGCTCCAGCCACATGGCCTCCTCTCTGCTTCTGCACTGTGCCAAGCTTTGTCCTACCCCAGGGCCTTTGCATGGCTATGCCCTCTGCCTAGAAAGCTATTCCTCCAAATATTTGTGTGGGCCCTTCCCTGGCTTCCTTTAGGTCACTGCTCAGATGTCTCCTAGGTGTATAAAATGTTTACTACCATCTCAGATACTGCCATCCTGATACCCCTGCTGAAGACTCTTTTAACCAAAATGTTAGTCAGCCTCCTTTGAGCCTTCTGCCTGACTAAGTTGGTCATGTGTTTTCTTCTCCTTCAAGGTTCTGCTTTGAGCAAAAATCTGAGGAATCCCTTTAGCGAAACCCCTCCCCTTCCTGGGCATGGTGGCTCACGCCTGTATACCCAGCAGTCAGCAGGCTGAGGCAGGAAGGTCACTTGCAGGTTTGAAGCCAGCCTGGCTATCCAGTGAGTTAAAGGCCAGTCTCAAAAAACCAAATCGAACCAAACCAAAACAAAACAAAACTAGGAGTAAAAACAAAAACACCAAAACTCTACCCTTAAGCATTACTACCCATAATCCTAGCTGCTCAGTAGGCTGAAGCAGGAAGCACCCTTGAACCCAGGAGTTAAAGATAGTGAGACCCTGGCTCAAAATAACAACAACAACAAAACACCGCCCCATAAATTAGCCCTGTGTAGTGGGGCACTTCTGTCATCACAGGACTCTGAGAGGCTGAGGCAGGAAGATCTCTGATGCAAGTCTGGCCTGAAGCAGTTTAGCAATTTAGTGGGACTCTTGTCTTAAAATAAAAAATGGCTAGGGGTGTAGGTTTGTGTGAAGACCCTGGGTTAAATCCTCAGTACACAAGAGATGGGGGGAGAGAGACACACAGAGACAGAGAAAGAGAGGAAAGGAAAAAGAAAGAAAGAAGAAGAAAAATGGGATGCTGGGAGCCAGGGTGGTGCTCACCCTGGCCTGGCTGGAGCGCCCTGGCCAGTGCCGCGTCTCGGGTCTGCGCCCCTGATCTTGGTGGTTGTTTGGGGTGTTTGCAGTTTGTGAAAGTCCTCAAACTCCTACAGTTTATTTTACTTTTTTCCCTTTTGTGCTTCTAGGGCTGAAAGCCACAGGCGCTGGAATTACAGGTGTGCTACTCCCCTTCACTGGGTAACAGGTATTTGAGTTACCTTTGCAAGCTGGAAATGGTCCTATTTAATGCTAAATAGAGGTGGCTCAGGGGCAGGCACTTGCCTGGCATGCGTGAGGCCCCGGGTCCATGCCCAGCACAGGGAAAATACATATCTATCTGATGGGCTTGGTAGCAGGCCCAGAAACTTCAGCACTGGGGACATAAGACAGGAGCATCCCTGTGAGTTTGAGGCTGGTTTGGGCCACATGAGGCATTCAAACTTAGCCTGGATAACATAGCAAGACACTGTCTCAAAAAACAAAAACCAAAGCTGGGTATGGTGGCACATGTCTGTAATTCCAGCACTTGGGAGGCTGAGGCAGGAGAATCGCCAGCCTGGGCTACTAGCAAATTCAAGGCCAGCCTGGATTACAGAGCTGCCTCCAAAAACAGAAACAGAAACAAAGACCAAATGAACAAACAAACAAGCAAAAACTTCAAACAGAATACATACATCAAACAAGTCTTTTTCTTGTAGCAGGGGCTGGGAAACTATTCTCTGAGTAATATGTACCCCATTCCCTATTTCTTTTTTTATTATTTTACTTTATTTTGAGAGTTCTCCCAAAACTGCCAAGTCACTCAGCAGCCAGGGCTTGAACTTGTAATCTTCCGGCCTCAGTCTCCCAGAGTGCTGGGATAACACTCCATATCATCATGTCTGGCTTTTTTTTTTTAACCTGTTCTTGTTCAAACTGCGAGTTGAGAAAGGATTTTATATTTTCTACATGGTTAAAAAAAATCAAAAGACTAGTAGTTCATGTCACAGGAAAATTCTATGAAATTCCTCTTTCTTTCTTTGTCTTTTTGGAGGCAGGGTTTCACTATGTCATTCAGGCTGGTCTTGAACTCATGTTGTAGTCCAGGCTGGTGTTGAACTCGCGATGATCCTCCTACCTCAGCCTCCAGAGTGCTGGGATGACAGGCGTGAGCCACCACGCCCGGCCTTTTTATTTTACTTTTGGAGACAGGAGCTCTGTATGTAGCTGGAGCTGATTTCAAACTCGAGTTCCTCCTGCCTGGGCCTCCGGAGTACCTTGTGAGTAGGATTTGGCTCCACCCTTAATAGCTGTGGAGTGTAGCAGACATTTGTTATTCTAGCCCCCTGCAAGGTTGAAGCAGGAGGATTATACACCCAGAGCCTAGCCCAGGTAATTTAGCAAAACGCTTATCTGAAAACAAAAAAAAAAAATTTGAAGCCGGGAGGCTGAGGCCAGCCTGGACTACACATGCGGGTTCAAGGTCAGACTGGGTTACGTATTGAGACCCTGTCTCAAAAACTGAATCAAAACAAAAAAAGTGGACCCGAGCAGCGTGCAGTGGCGACAGGTGACCAGCAGGGGCCGCTGCTTCGGTCTCCTTGCCCTGCGTTAGCCGCAGCGGGCGCATGCGCAATGGCGCCTTCCTGCAGTGGTGATTTTTTTTCCCCTCCCCTCGGTTCCCCGCCCTTTTACCGCTAAGCCTGAATTTATTACTGCAGACTTTGAACCTGGTTGCGTTTTGTTTTGCTCCAGGTTTCTCAACGGGGCAGTGAAGGTCGGGAGAGGTCATCTGACCGCATCCCCCAGGCCATGGGGCGGAACACCTGTCTGGTGGGAAGGGCTTCGATTTTCCCGGGGTCCCCCCTTCCCCAATTCTTTAGTTTACATTAGAATTTCTCAATAAGCAAATTCCACTTTTTTATCCCTCTCCCCCTTATGTGTGGCATTGGGGATGGGACCCAGGACCTTTGCACAGAGCCACACCCCGGCCCCCTCTTTTTATTTTTTGAGACAAGATCTCACAGTGTCACTAAGTTTCCCAAGCTCGACTCGAACTTGTGATCCTCCTGCCTCAGCCTTCCGGAGTGCTGAGATGACAGGTGTGCACTGTCACACCCAGCTTCGACCCGTCATTTTTTAATGAAAATTCTTGCGTTATTGCTCTGCAAAACCTGACCTTTTTTGTTTTGTGTTGTGTTGGAGATGGGGTCTCCCTATGTAGTTCAGACTGACCTTGAACTCACTTCGCAGCCCAGGCTGTCCTCGAACTCATGGCATCCTTTCTGCCTCAGCCTCCCCAGTGCTGGGATCATAGGCTTTCACCACCACACTCGGCAAGATCCCACTTTTAAGGAGGAAAGGACTGAGCAATGCTTAATATGCCTATTAACACACAGCAGGAGCTGAGTGGAGTTAAAGATTGATAAAAAACTGTTCACAATGCAGATCGTGTCATGAACAAAGACGTGGGTGTTTGAAGACCAGAGGACTGACCTCTTTCGGCCGTATCTCTTGCCTCACCAAGCCTAGCATTCAATAGATGTTTATTGAGTGCTTTCTGCCTCCCTCAGTTTCCCCTTAGGGTAAAGGGCATTGCACCAGTAAACAGTAGTTGTATGAAAGCTAGCCTGGACCAGCGCTTTACCCAGCGGAGAGGGGGGAGGTGCAACCCTCTTTTAGAGTCCAGACTTAAAATTGCTTTTTTTTGTTTCTGCAGAAACAACACCTCCTTCCTCACCCAGTCCTGGGAAAAGCACTGCACTCCCCTGCTGTTTTCTTCGAGCAAATTTAGAGGGAAGAATTACAGCAGAAAGTTGATTTGCACAAATCAGAACATCATTCATGAAGGGAAGAAATAATAAGGTCCTACTATTTGCACCCAAACGAGCGATCTTTTAAAAATTTAAAAAAAAATCACAGACACACCGCTGAACGTCAGTTCATTTCCTCGGGCTGGAGATCTGAAGTACTTTCAGGGTCAGTTTAGGACACTGATGCTCAAGAATTTTCAGGCGCCTCCCTCTGGTCAGAAAGTGAAACGGAAATTGGGAGTGGCCATGGAAAGCATTTAGACCCAGCCTCAGACACGAGCTAAATCCCCGAATGCAACGCGGTATATGGCTGAGCGTGGTGGAGCATAGCTGTCATTCCAGCACTATCAAAGGCTGAGGCAGGAGGATCGCAAGTTCCAGCCCAGCCTGGACCATTCAGCGACTTAGCGAGGCTCTGTCTCAATTTTTTTTTTTTTTTGATAGCTGGGATGTAGCCGGGTGCAAGGGCCCTGGATTCAGTCTCCAGTATGTGTGTGGGGGAGGTGGTGGTGGGGAAGCTTGGTTCATTGCAAATGCTCAATATCTTTATGTACTTGATAAATGACTAATACTTACTTTAAAACATATTTAATTTGAAATACAGAGTTACAAGCAGTGCCCAGAGGTACCTGGTATACTCTCTCCCCCGCTTCGCCCAGTGGTAGCGTCCTACCTAACAAGATCAAAAGCAGGAAATCGACGTTGGTACAATCCACTATATGTAATCTGCTTTTAACAGATGTTTGGCGTTTTATGAGCTAACACAGTTGCACTAATTTTGTTATTAGTCTCACTTTACACGGCGCTCTTGGAGTCGTGCGTCTGAACGTCGCGCTCTGGAGGCGGACCACTCTCCCGCGGGACCCTGAACCTGCGCGCTAGCGCAGTGCTTCTAGCGCCCAAAGGGTTAACGAGCTAGCTGGGGGGGGGGGCTTACAGTGCGGCTGCGCGCAGCGCCGTTGAGCTCCGCCCCCGCGGCACGACCCGATGACCCGCCCAACCGGCGTCGTCCTATAAAAGCCTGGATGTTGACGTCAGCGTTCTCTTCCGCCGTCGTCGCCGCCATCCTCGGCGCGGCTCAATTCAGTCGGGTCTGTCTGGGAGAATCCAGCGACATCCGCCACCATGGTGAGGACTTTGGTGTGGCTGGGGCCTCGGGAGGGCGGGGAGGCGTCTGCGGGGTCGAGGCTGCCTCGCTTGCAGCGTTGGGGTCTCCCGGATGGGGAGGAGACATGGCGGCGGCGGTGGGGCCGGTGGGCTCGGGGCTGGGGAAGCGGCCGCCGCCATGTCTGCGTGCCGCCGCTGGTCGTGGGGCCTTTTCTCGGCTAACGAGGCAGCCGCCGCCTCGCGGGAGCCGGGGCCTGAGTGAAGCTGGGGGAAGAGGCGACTGGGGAGTCGGGGAGGGCTGTGGTGATGTGGCGGGCGCTGTCATGGCGCGCCCCGCGGAGGGAGCCCCGGGAGACGGGGGCGCCTTACGTAACCCGCGCGGCCGCGCTCGCTTTCCCGGCGGGGTCCTGGGGCGGCGGGAACCTGGCAAAAGCAGGCGATCGAGGTCTGAAAATAGCGCTCCCCAAAAGTCTCCGAGGGTGCTGTGCAGCCTCGGGCCGGGTCCTTCCCTTTGCTCGTCGTTTGTGACTCAGGAGGTGCCCGCTCCTGGGTGTCAGGGCTGCCCGAGTCCCCGTGCTGCGGGGAACGGTTCCTTTAGACAGATCGCCATGGTGGGTCACTTACTCCGGTCCCCTGAGTGGCAGATGTGACCTTGGGTTTTCAAAGCAGCGTTTTGGTTGGTGACTGTAGGCGCTGTGACGTCTCAGGGAAACCTTGGTGCTTTCCATCTCGTTACACGTGACAGTGTTGTACCTGGTTCCTGGGACATCTCTCACTGTAGAACATGGCAGCGGCTTTTTTGGGTTGTCAGCTGTGACTGACAGCTGAGATGGGTTTTGGGGACAGGGAGTGGTTTTTCAGGGGTGTCTGCAGAAGAGCAGGGCGATGCCAAACTGGTATCATCGCAGCCCCCCCCCCCAAGCCCGGGTCCCTTCTGGCCCAGGGCCTGGCGGTCCTTATCTACCCGGAGTCACTTGCCAATCCGGGTTCCTGGCATCTCTGCCGGCCTAAACTCCGCCCTCCTTGCCTAGGTGAACTTCACCGTTGACCAGATCCGGGCCATCATGGACAAGAAGGCCAACATCCGCAACATGTCCGTCATCGCGCACGTGGACCATGGCAAGTCCACGCTCACGGACTCCCTGGTGTGCAAAGCTGGCATCATCGCGTCCGCCCGGGCCGGCGAGACCCGCTTCACGGACACCCGGAAGGATGAGCAGGAGCGCTGTATCACCATCAAGTCAACGTGAGCCCCTGGCCACCCCAGCGGGGAGGACCAGGCCTGGGTCTCAGGGGGCGGAGTCCTGCAAGAACTCTGGAGTGGTGGCTTACGCCTGTAATCCTAGCACTGGGGAGGCTGAGGCAGAAGGATCGTTGTGAGTTCGAGAGCAGCCTGGGATACAAAGTGAGCTCAAGGCCAGCTTGACCTGTGTAGAGAGACCCTGTCTCAAAAAGACAAAAAAAAAAAAAAAACTCAGTTTCTGGGGGCAGAGGTGTTGGGCTACAGGGATGTGACAGAAGACTAGCAGTGCTGGTATCTGCATTGGTTGTCATCTCATGAAGTGGGGTATCAGTGGCATTTAGAAATCCTGTGTGAATTCCTCACTTGCGTAGGACAGTCATTGCAGGCTCCTTGCATAGGACAGTTACTGCAGGCTCCTCATAAGTGTTACCGCACTGTGGTGACTGTCTTAAGGTGGTGGCTGTCTTAAGGTGGTGGCTTGTTACGTTACGGCGTTAGTTGCTTTTTGGGGTATTGGCTGTTGAAGTGTTTTTTGTACTGAGCTACATTTCTAGTGCTTTTTTTAAAAACTCTGAGATGTGGGGTTCAAGTGGCTGAGTTGTTCGTGGTGGGCTGGAACTTGTGATCCTCCTGCCTCGGCCTCCCCTTGTGCAGGGTGCTGGGTTTACAGGTTTGTGCTCCCACTCCTGCATGGTTTTGCCTTTTTGAGTTGGCTCAGTAGATGGGGGAGGTCAGGCTGAGGGAGGGAAGGGTGCCTGCTGTCTCTAGAGCCACTCCTGCCTAGGTCTGCAGGTGTGAGCATCACAAGGCCCCGATGAGTTGGTGCCAGGAGGTGCCCGTCCCTGGGAGGCTCCTCCCCTGGGGCAGAGTGATCCCTGCAACAGGGTGGGCTGAGCTGAGGTGGACCTTCTGCATCCTGTGTCAGGATGAGTGATGCTTCAAGGGAGGGGACAGGTGGGGTCCTTGGGGGCAGTGCCAGCAGGCTGTGCTCTGTATCCCCACCTCCCTGGGGCTGAAGTCCCCGTGCAGGTCTTGCGTGGAGTCGGGGTTTGCAGCTTGTGGGTGCTGGGAGCCAGGCTGGCCCCGCCCTGCTGACACACACCTGCCCCACAGCGCTATCTCCCTCTTCTACGAGCTCTCTGAGAATGACTTGAACTTCATCAAGCAGAGCAAAGATGGCTCTGGCTTCCTCATCAACCTCATTGACTCCCCCGGGCACGTGGACTTCTCCTCGGAGGTGACGGCCGCCTTGCGCGTCACTGACGGAGCCCTGGTGGTGGTGGACTGTGTATCGGGTAAAGTGAGGTCCCCTGGAGTGGGAGGCTCCTGGCAGTGCAAACCTGCGCCCGTCCCCTGACGGCCCAGGTCTCCGGTCCCCAGGCGTGTGCGTGCAGACGGAGACGGTGCTGCGGCAGGCCATTGCCGAGCGCATCAAGCCCGTGCTCATGATGAACAAGATGGACCGCGCCCTGCTGGAGCTGCAGCTGGAGCCTGAGGAGCTGTACCAGACCTTCCAGCGCATCGTGGAGAACGTGAACGTCATAATCTCCACCTATGGCGAGGGCGAGAGCGGCCCTATGGGAAACATCATGGTGCGCGCGCCCGGCGGGGTGGAGGGGGCCTGGGGTCCGGGATGGGGGTGGGCTTTGAACGCTGCTCTGATGAGTGTGATTTCTTCACTTTGACCTGATGTGTCTTGAAGAAAGCTGGTGTCTGAGACGTTCCTCGCCTGGGTCCCTGCTGAGGAGCCTGCCCCGGCCCTCCCAGTCACCCCTTGAACTTTGTGCTCCCCCAGATCGACCCGGTCCTCGGGACTGTGGGCTTCGGGTCCGGCCTGCATGGCTGGGCCTTCACGTTGAAGCAGTTTGCCGAGATGTATGTGGCCAAGTTTGCTGCCAAGGGTGAGGGCCAGCTGGGGCCTGCTGAGCGCGCCAAGAAGGTGGAGGACATGATGAAGAAGCTGTGGGGCGACCGGTGAGCTGTGGGGCCCCCCGGTGGGGTGGGGCCCCGTGAGACAGGGCACGGCACCCCCTGGGCACCCGGGCCTCACTGCGCCATGCGATCTGGTCGCCAGGTACTTCGACCCGGCCAACGGCAAGTTCAGCAAGTCGGCCACCAGCCCCGATGGGAAGAAGCTGCCCCGCACCTTCTGCCAGCTCATCCTGGACCCCATCTTCAAGGTGACATGGGGTCCCCCGGCGGGGTTTCAGCCCCTACTCTCCCTGGCGTGATGACCCTGCTGTGGGGGAGCCCACATGCGGGAAGCCGGGGCACGGGCCTTCTGCCCATGCGTTCCCCTGGCAATTCCTCCTGGTGAGGACCCAGGAGCCACTCGGGGCTCAGCAGACGTGGAGCTGGCTTGCCCTGCACCATTGCAGTCCCTTAGCCAAGGGCACAGCGTGCTTCCCTCTGCCTTGCTGACTGCTCTGTCTCCTGCCTGCTGTGCAGGTGTTCGACGCCATCATGAATTTCAGGAAAGAGGAGACGGCAAAGTTGATTGAGAAGCTGGACATTAAGCTGGACAGCGAGGACAAGGACAAGGAGGGCAAGCCGCTGCTCAAGGTCTGGGGCCGGCGCTGCCCTGGGGGTCCCCATCGGGACAGGTGGCCGTAGTGTGGGGGTCACACGGGCCGGGTCCTTGCCGAGCAGGGGGCGTGGTGTGAGCGGCAGGGCTGTGTTGCAGGCCGTGATGCGCCGCTGGCTGCCGGCCGGGGACGCCCTGCTGCAGATGATCACCATCCACCTGCCGTCACCCGTCACGGCGCAGAAGTATCGCTGTGAGCTGCTGTACGAGGGGCCCCCAGACGACGAGGCTGCCATGGGTAGGTGCCACCACGCCGCCCCGGGTCTGCAGCCCACCAGAGCGTGGCCCAGCAGGTGTGACCTCACCCCCGTGTGCCTTTTGTCCTTCCCACCAGGCATTAAAAGCTGTGACCCCAAAGGCCCCCTGATGATGTACATCTCCAAAATGGTGCCGACATCCGACAAAGGTCGGTTCTACGCCTTCGGGCGTGTTTTCTCGGGGCTGGTGTCCACTGGCCTGAAGGTCCGGATCATGGGCCCCAACTACACGCCCGGCAAGAAGGAGGACCTGTACCTGAAGCCCATCCAGAGGTGAGGCCAGTGAGCCCATGCCCTCCGCCCTGCCGCCGCCTCCTCCCTGGGGCACCCGCCTGCCCGTCCCGTGGGGCCGCCCTTGCTCCAGGGTGGGGGGCGTGGACAGGACTGAGCCTGGCCTGAGCAGAGCCCCTGCGCCCACCCAGGACCATCCTGATGATGGGCCGCTACGTGGAGCCTATCGAGGACGTGCCTTGCGGGAACATCGTGGGCCTGGTGGGCGTGGACCAGTTCCTGGTGAAGACGGGCACCATCACCACCTTCGAGCATGCGCACAACATGCGCGTCATGAAGTTCAGCGTCAGCCCCGTGGTCAGGGTGGCCGTGGAGGCCAAGAACCCGGCTGACCTGCCCAAGCTGGTCGAGGGCCTCAAGCGGCTGGCCAAGTCCGACCCCATGGTGCAGGTGGGCGCCGGGCCCGGCCTGGGCTGTGTCCCGGGCCTGTGAGGGTGGGGGTCCCCACAGCCACCCCAGCTGACCCCCCCTGCCCCGCAGTGCATCATTGAGGAGTCGGGTGAGCACATCATTGCGGGTGCCGGCGAGCTGCACCTGGAGATCTGCCTCAAGGACCTGGAGGAGGACCACGCCTGCATCCCCATCAAGGTGCGCCTGGCCAGGCGCCACAGGCGGGCGGGGACTGGCACACTGCAGCGGGACACCTCGCTGCCCCTGGCTGAGCCCTTTGCGTCCCGGCTTTCCTGGGAGACGGAACGTGCTCGGGTGTGACCCACTTGGGTGGCTCAGGCGCAGCTTAGGTGGACTGGGGACCCTTGGTTGAGCTGTCCCTGCCAGGCAGTGATGCAGTTTCTCCCTGGCAGAAATCGGACCCTGTGGTCTCGTACCGGGAGACTGTGAGTGAGGAGTCGAACGTGATGTGCCTCTCCAAGTCCCCCAACAAGCACAACAGGCTGTACATGAAGGCACGGCCCTTCCCCGACGGCCTGGCTGAGGACATCGACAAGGGCGAGGTGTCGGCCCGCCAGGAGCTCAAGCAGCGCGCACGCTACCTGGCAGAGAAGTACGAGTGGGACGTGGCTGAGGCCCGCAAGATCTGGTGCTTCGGGCCCGACGGCAGTGGCCCCAACGTGCTCACTGACATCACCAAGGGCGTGCAGTATCTCAACGAGATCAAGGACAGCGTGGTGGCCGGCTTCCAGTGGGCCACCAAGGAGGTGAGCGGCTGGCCAGGCCGGCTCCGTGGCTCTGTGGCTGCGGTGACCGTGTCCCCTGACGCTCAGTGTCCCGCCTGCAGGGGGCGCTGTGCGAGGAGAACATGCGCGGGGTGCGCTTTGATGTCCACGACGTGACCCTGCACGCTGACGCCATCCACCGTGGGGGTGGCCAGATCATCCCCACGGCGCGGCGCTGCCTCTACGCCAGCGTGCTGACCGCGCAGCCGCGCCTCATGGAGCCCATCTACCTGGTGGAGATCCAGGTGAGGGGTCGGCCGGGGGGTGGGGGGGTGCCCCTGCCTGCGCCCCGCCACTGAGCGCCTCCTGTCCTCCCTGCAGTGTCCTGAGCAAGTGGTTGGCGGCATCTATGGCGTCCTCAACAGAAAGCGGGGCCACGTCTTCGAGGAGTCCCAGGTGGCCGGCACCCCCATGTTCGTGGTCAAGGCCTACCTGCCCGTCAACGAGTCCTTTGGTGAGTGCGTGCACGCCTTTGGTGCGCGGGGGTGGGGGGTGGCCCGTGCCCATGCACCCCACTCACCGCCGCCCACTGCTCCCAGGCTTCACCGCCGATCTGCGCTCCAACACCGGCGGCCAGGCCTTCCCACAGTGCGTGTTCGACCACTGGCAGATCCTGCCCGGCGACCCCTTTGACAGCAGCAGCCGCCCCAGCCAGGTGGTGGCGGAGACCCGCAAGCGCAAGGGCCTCAAGGAGGGCATCCCGGCCCTGGACAACTTCCTGGACAAGTTGTAGGTAGCAGCCCGTTCTCCAGGCAGGCGACACCCGAGACTGTCCCACAGCGACCTCCGCCTGCCACCCTCCGGCCCGCCCTGCCCTGTGCCATCGTGCCCTCCACACCTGACGACGCTGTGTCTATTTATTTTGGGCTCCAGAGCAGCGCAGCGCCCTGTCCCGTCCGCGGGGTCCTGAGGACCTGGGGGCCGGGTGGGGTGGAACACCCAGTTTTTTGTTTTCCATTTGTTTAGAGGGAATCACAACTCAATGTCCAAGAATTTAAAATAAACACTTTAAGAGGTTTATTTGGGTAAAAGGCCCAAAGCTGCTCTTGCCCCTGAGGGGACGGACAGGTGGGTGGCGACATGGACGGCAGCGTCCTGCGTGGTGTCACCATGGGCACCACCAGCTGTTAGTGCCGTTGGAATAATAAACTCAACATGGTGGTGACCTGGTGGCCTGACTCTTGTCATTTGGGGGGGAAGTGCCCCGACTCCTGCAGGAAGCCAAGGCCCAGACTGATGGGAGGTGGCCGGGGTCAGGACCAGTGGGCCTGGGCTCAGGCAGAAGCCCCCGCGCTGCTCCGGAGAGGGCAGGCAGCCTTGCAGGGAGGTGCTGGCTGCGCCCCAGCCCTCCGCCCCACTGCAGATGGAGCCATGGGCCTGGGTTCCCGGATGATCGCAGTGAGAGCCCTAAGTGTGGTTAGGGGAAGGAGGAAAGTTAACCACTTTTCAATTGTCGGTCACCGTGTCCTGTTTGAACTGTTTTTTGTCTTTTTGAGATGGTTTCTGCTGTGCGGTGCGGGCTGGCCTTGGGCTCACCGTGTAGCCCAGGCTTGTCTCGAACTCACAGCGACCCTCCTGCCTTGGCCTCCCGAGTGACAGGAGGGCTCCACCACACCCTGCTTGGCGCTTGCCCTTTAGAGAACCCACTTCTCGATTTTTTTTTTTTTTTTTGGAACCCCTGTTGGGTGACTGCTAAGAACTGGGAGACCCACTTTGGAAGCTGAGCTCCCCCTTCCCCACTTGAGACCTGTGGCTGAGTCCGCTGTGTCCTGCGGTGATGGGTGATAGCGCCATGGTGGTCAGGCGAGCACGGGGCCTCAGTGGCGTCTGCAGTCCCCATGGACCGTGGAAATGGGCTCGAGCTCAGGCCAGTGCAGGGCCTCGGAGAGGAGCGGGTAAGGGCTGTGAGCCTGGGCTCAGACCTTGGGGTGTCTCGGCTCAGTGGCCTTGGACAGGTGTCCGCTGCTCATCTGTACATTGGAGACAGATCCTAAGGGTCTCAGCAAACGCTGTCACCCTTGAGCAGCGAGCCACCAGGTCTCTCACGGTGAAACTTCCAGACAGGCTTAAGCAGCCCCAGGTCCATCCCAGGAGCTGCTCGTCGCTCCGCCCAATGCATCCGGGAGGCGAGCTGGGCGGGATCCCGGCCTGCAAGTCCATTTAGGAGAGGGCTGGGCGCTCCGGAGACCGCAAGGTCAGCCTTCTTCCCTGTGTTTGACCGGTGTCCGTATCAGCCAATCAGGTTAGGGGAGATCAGTCAGTCAGCCAATGGTGAAGCCGTATCCGGGTGCGGTGCCTGGAAAGGAGGCAGTGGGTGGGGCTTTGAGATGAGGCATGAGCGGTGGGTGAATTAGCCAATGGGAGAGGGGGTCCGCCTACCAGGGGGCGGGAACTGGCCTGCAGTGGCGTTCGCGCAGGCGCGAGGAGGTGTCCCAGGCAGGAGGTGGAGGCTTCGGACCTCGCGGTGTGTGGACCTTCCCGGGATTCTCAACCGCGGAGGTGCGGACCGGCTTGGGCCTAGGCTGGCGGGCTGGGTGAGGCTGGGGCTGCACTTCAGGGGTCCTTGGAGTACAGGGAGGGCGAGAGAAACTGAGGAGGAGAACTTTTAGAGAACCACATTGCTGACCGGGCCTGCGAGGGGCGTGGTGACCTCAGGGATGCTTGAGCCGGGACATTAGGGGTGGGGACACCATGTGGGAGAAGATCCGTTTAGGGGTGGGGACCTTTGCTAAGTGGGGGCAGCGTTAGTTAATCTTGCCAGGATGGTGGAGGTCAGCGGCGCCCAAAGTGGGCTTGCAGAGCCGGGCGTGGAGGTACAGGCCTTCGTCCTAGAACCGGGGAGGCTGAATCAGGAGGATCTCTGCGAGTCGGGGGCCAGCCTGGGTGACATACTTACTGAGTTCGAGGCCAGCCTGAACTACATAGCAAGATTTTGCCTTAAACAATAACAAAAACAGTGAGCTTGGGGCTGGGGACTGTTGGGAAATATCTGTCATGTTGGCTCATGCATGTCATCCCAGCTGTTTAGGAGGCTGAGGCAGGGGGCTTGCAGGCCATGCCCAGCCTAGGCTTCTTAGTGACCCACTAAATGGAGGGCCTCCCAGAGGAGTTAGTTTGAGTCAGGGTCTCACTTTGTAGGTCAGGCTGGCTTGGTCTCGTACTCACAGCAATCCTCCTGCCTCAGCCTTCCAAGTCCTGGGATCACCGGTGGGCACCACTAGTCCTGGCTTCTCCAAGGGAGTGTGAGATTGAGAGGAGGAGTGTGGAGAGCAGGTGTGTATTTAGCAGGGAGAGATGGTGAGCTCTTACCCGTTGCTGGCTTTCTTTCCCTCCAGTGACTGTGTGCTACTTTTCTGGGAGCAGAGGCTGCTGCCTGGCCAGCGGGTGGCCACCATGTCCACTTTCCGGCAGGAGGACGTGGAGGACCACTATGAGATGGGGGAGGAGCTGGGCAGGTGAGCTGGGGCTGTGAGTAGCTGCCGTCCCTGTCTATAGACCCGGGAATGAGTCAGGGTGCTGTGTGCTGGAAAAACGGGTTTGGACTTTGGAGCCAGACCGACCTCACCTTCATTTTCCTCTCGGACATCCGCGTTCGAGATGCAGAAAAACCGCA
>PVLA01002692.1:134010-178128 GCA_004027455.1 Hydrochoerus hydrochaeris
GCCCATCCCTCCCCCTCTTTTTTTTTGTGGTGCTTCAAACCTTATTTGGTGAACCGCCGCCAGTGGGAGCCGCCTGCCGCCCCATGATGTCACCCTAAGGGAATGTAAATAGCTGAGCCCTGGGTCACAGCCACCGACTCCCCTACCGACCGCCTGCCCTGCCGCGGGAGTGTGGCTCAGTTCTCCTTTGGGATCCTGAGGTTCTGCAGGAATTTCCTTCCTTTGGGTGCCCGCTGTCAGTGCCTTGCTGTTTGGAATGTGTCAGGGCCTCTGGTCTGGAATTGACCTGGCAGAGGTCCGTGAAATTTAACCCAGAATGACTCACCTTTCGCTGTTCGTGGAGGTTCTAGGGGCCCTGAGGTTCCCTTATTTGAATGCTCTAATAATTCTCTATCAAATGATGTCTCTAACGTGTGTACTACGTGTGATGTATCTTCCCGCATGCTACATTTCTCACTATTATTATTATTACTATTGTTATTTGGTGGTACTGGGGAAGGGCCACAGGGTCTTGAACTCAGCCACATCCCTAGCCTATTAGGGTTTTGGGTTTTTTTTTTTGTCTTTTTTGAGACAGGATTTCACTGTGCAGTTCAGGCTGCCCTTGAACTCCCTATGTGGCCCAGGCTGGCCTCAAACTCGCAGGGATCCTCCTGCCTCAGCCTCCTGAGTGCTGGGATGACAGGCGTGTGCCACCGCCACCGCCACCGCCCTACGCTTAAGCCTGTTACTTTTTCTTTTCTTTTTTTTTTTTTTTTTGGAGATTAACAATGGTTAATGTATTGCATTATCCTCATAGTGGTTACTCACATTATGAAACACAAGTATGAAACACGATCAAACAATGAAAGCACACACCATTCTTTGATTTATTTTACGCCATTGTTTTTGGTGACCCAGCAGAGACTAGTAGTATAATCCTCGGTCCTGCGTGTCAAACGTTTCCCCTTCTCTCCTTTCTCCCCCCACCCCCCAGCTGCTCTTTCCCCCGGCAGACTCCTTCCCACTCACTTTATCTTTTGTACATTTTGGATGTTATTTACTCTCGGTTTTTTACCCTAGGGAAGCCCGTTATGTTTTTAAGATTGGATCTCACTAAGTTTTCCAGACTGGCCTCAAACTTGTGATTGTCCTGTCTCAGCCTCCCAAATAGCTGGGGTTACAGGCATGCGTCGATGCACCCAGATGGTTTTAATGCTGATAACAGGTTAATCTGGAGTGGGGGGCACTGGGCATGGACCGGAGGCCTCACCTGTACCAAACACTTGCTCTGCCACTCAGCCCCGGCTCCTGCCGGGACATTTGTTTTGCTTGTCGAATGCATCTGCTAACCGTGTGGCCCCCGCTTCAGCTGTGCGGACCCTTCAGGTGCGCACACTGCGGCCAGGGCCACATCAGCGTGTTCATGTGTTTCTCCTCCCCCGACAATCGCTTCTGGACCCCACAAGCTCAGAATGGTTTGTGTTTCTTTTTTCTTTCTTTTTTCCTTTTTGTGGATAACAGGGATGGAACCCAGGCCTTGCACAAGGGCTCTGCCTGAGCCGGGTTTTTTGTTGTTGTTTAGTCTTTTGGAGACAGGGTCTCGCTCTGCAGTTCAGCCTGGCCTTGAGCTCACTTTGTAGCCCAGGCTGGTCTCGAATTCTCAGTGATCCTCCTGCCTCGGCCTCCCGAGTGTCTGATATCTGTGACACACGGTCTAATGGGATCGTCTCCCAGGCACAGGTTCGTGCTGTACCCGCTCTTTTAGCGTGACATTTCCCGTTGGTGCCCCTCATTTTCCCTGACTGGCTGTGTGTCACACTGTGTGTCACCCATGGCGTTTGTGCCTGCCCAGCTCTGTGGCATCTCACTCGGCGTGTGGTGTCTGGACCAAGGCCTGCAGTTGTGACTGTGGGATCATGGGAAGCCCGGGGCTCAGGTGTCTTTCAGCCACAAGCGGGGGAGAGGGGCGAGGTGAACTCCAGGGGTCCAGCAGTGCCCCCGCAGGAGGGGGGCTGTCTGTCTCCAGGGCTGGGTATCAGGGTGGATATTTGCTTGCCCTGGGGCTTGATGTCACCACCATTGTTAGGGTCCCTTAGTGACAAGTGGCGGTGAGTGGCAGGGGTGGGATTAGTTCATGGGATGAGTCCGTGGCTGGATGTGGGGTTCCTATGGGTGCTGGGTTCCCGGGCTGGAGTCACCCATTCCCTGCTGCCCTTGTACATCCTGGAGCCCAGTACAGACAGACAGATGGACAGACAGACATGCTGCAGTGCAGAGCCACAGGGCTTCTCTGGCCTGGGTTGAGCTGAGCACATGCAGGGTAGCCTACGGGGGAGGGGGGATAAGGGGGTGCCTCTGAGCAGTGCCTGTGCCCAGCTGCAGGGCTGGGTGCTTCTTGGGCTTTGCAGCCACTGCTGCTCGGCCATGAGATTTTCCCCCTGGTTCAGGGGTTGAACCCAGGGCCTTGGCATTGAGCTCTGCCCCAGCCCCCTTCTTTGGGGACAGGGTCTCCCTGTGCTGCTCAGGCTGGCCCCACGCTCACCATGATGCCCAGGGGCGTGGGTGCGCGGGCCTCTTTCTCCCCAGCTGGGCTTTGCACCCCAGGGCGTGGGGAGGCCGTCAGCTTGGGAGCCTGGGTGTCGCAGGCAGGAGCCTGCGCTGCTGGGTCCCAAGCGTGTCTTTCTCCTCTGAGGCCCCATCAGGGATCTGGGAGGGCGCTCGGTGCTGGGCGGCTGGACACCCTCACCAGGTCACCCCTCGGCGCGGGCCATGTCCTTACAGCATGGGAAATGAGGTGACAGCCCCACATCTGCTCTCTTAAGGACCCTGTGTGCAGAAGCAGCCACAGCGTGAAGGGTGGGGACTCGGCCATGACACAGCTCAGCCCGTACCAGCCTCTTTTATTTATTAACCTTTTTTTCTGTTTGTTTTTTGAGACAAGGTTTTGTTCTGTAGTCCAGGTTGGCCTTGAACTCACTGTGTACCTTGTGGTGGCCTCAAACGCAAGGTAACCTCCTGCCTCAGCCTCCCAGAGTGCTGGGATGACAGGTGTGTGTCCCCTGCGTAACCTTCTGAGCAGCACCCAGACCGTCTGAGTGGAGGCTGAGGCAGGACACGTTAGCAGTTTCAGGGCTCACCTGGTGTCCTCACCTGTTTGACAGCGCATGTGCCCCACCTCCTCTACTGCTGAATGAGCAGCACTTTTAAAACTCGCCTTTGTGTTTTGTTTTGTTTTGTTTTTTTTACTGAGAATCAAACTCAGGACCTTGCTCTTGCCAGGCAGGTGCTTGTGCTGCTGAGCTGTATCCCCAGCCCTAAATGCTAGCAGTTTTTATTTTGCTTTGGTTTTGTAGTTCAGGCTGTCCTTAAACTCACTGTGTAGCTCAGGCTGGTCTTGAACACACAGCAATCCTCCTGCCTCAGCCTTCCGAGTGCTGGGGTTTCAGATGTGCAGCCCATGCTCAGCTTTTTCTTTTTCTTATAAATTTAACAAAAAGGGCCAGGGATTTATCTCAGCGAGCAAGTGCCAGGTCTTGAGTTCCATCCCCGATGCCAAAAAGAAATAAATTTAACAAAATCGGCTGGAGATATAACTCAGTAGCACAAGTGCCTGCCTGGCAAGCTCACGGTCGTGAGTTCAATCCCCAGGACCAAAATAAATAAGTTTAACAGAAAGATAAAACGCAGCTCCGCATGGAGGAGCACACGTCATCCCAGCACCTGGGAGCCTGGAACAGGAAAAGCACAAATTTGAGGCCGGTTTGGGCAACTTAGCCAAGACCTGTCTCAAAAAACCAAAAAAACAAAACCCCAGCCCCTCTAGGTGTGCTGGGGCGCTGGTGCCTGGCTGTAGGGGTGTGCCCTTCTTCCGGGGCAGTGCCTGGGGCTTCCTGAGCCCTGTGGCCTGGATGCGTTTCCACTTCCCGGAGTGTGACACACAGCCGAGGAGCCCAGGTCCCCCCATCCCACCTGACCAGCTGAGGGTCCATGGGCCTCTCAGTTGCGCCCCCTGGGGACACATGGGCCTTTGGGGGCGTCGCGGGTGTAGCCCACAGCTGCGTGCTGCTGTGCAGGTTATGCTCCTCACAGAGTGTGTCCTCGTAGGTGGCTTTTCCTGTCTGGACATAAAAAGCTTCCCCACATCCTTTCTCTTTGTCCCGGGAATCGAACTCGGTACCTCATGCTTGCCGGGCAGGTGCCCCTGAGCTATAGCCCTGGCCCTGTCACTCTTGGGAGGTAGGACCTTGCTATGTAGTTCAGGCTGGCCTTGACCATGCAGTGATCTTCCTGCCTCGGCCTCCTGAGTGCGAGACATGTCCGGTGCTCGAGCAGTCCCTGGGGACCCACTGGGGCTGGCGCGTCTGGGTGGGTGGGGAGCTGGGCGCTTGATCCCCCAGGTGCCCACTGAGTCCGCGCTGCCCGCTCACCCACCCCACCCGCCCCTCTGCCCGCAGCGGCCAGTTCGCCATCGTGCGCAAGTGCCGGCAGAAGGGCTCGGGCAGGGAGTATGCAGCCAAGTTCATCAAGAAGCGGCGCCTGTCGTCCAGCCGGCGTGGGGTGAGCCGGGAGGAGATCGAGCGCGAGGTGAGCATCCTGCGGGAGATCCGGCACCCCAACATCATCACGCTGCACGACGTCTTCGAGAACAAGACGGACGTGGTGCTCATCCTGGAGCTGGTGTCCGGCGGGGAGCTCTTCGACTTCCTGGCCGAGAAGGAGTCGCTGACTGAGGACGAGGCCACGCAGTTCCTCAAGCAGATCCTGGATGGTGTCTACTACCTGCACTCCAAGCGCATCGCACACTTCGACCTCAAGGTGCGCCGGGGCGCCCGGCCGCTGCCACCGCTGCCGCCATGTCCCTGTGCCCGGGGTCTGAGCCATGGGGGGGGGGTCCCCTCTGTCCCCCCAGCCCGAGAACATCATGCTGCTGGACAAGAACGTGCCCAGCCCGCGTATCAAGCTTATCGACTTTGGCATCGCACACAAGATCGAGGCCGGGAACGAGTTCAAGAACATCTTCGGCACCCCCGAGTTCGTGGGTGAGTTGGGGCACCGTGGGGCCGGGCCCGGCATGGCGGGGTGTGCAGAGCCAGGCTCACAGGCGCCCCCCCGCCCGCACCGGCCCGTCCCCACAGCCCCTGAGATCGTCAACTACGAGCCACTGGGCCTGGAGGCCGACATGTGGTGAGTGCCAGTGCCCGTCCCCGCTGCCCTGTGGGGCCCCTCGCTGTAGCCTGGGCACTGACCCCCGCCCTGTGTCCCCCCAGGAGTATTGGCGTCATCACCTACATCCTGTGAGTACCTGGATGGCTGCGGGGCAGTGGATGCCGCAGGGAGGCCTGAGTGGGCCAGCGGGTGACTTGCTGCCGCCACAGGGGCTTCCGGAAGGTGACCCTGCCACACAGTGTGGCCGCAGGCGAGGGGGGCCAAGTCCTCGTCTCCCAGGGCTGCCATGTGTGGCCTGCGCCTGTGGCCTATCCCCTCCCTCCTGTGGCTGTGGGCACAGTGCCCAGACCTCCAGGCTCGGGAGGGGCTCAGGTGGTGGCCTGGGGTCTTCCTGGTTCCGTGTGACCTTTCCTGGGTCCTGGCTGTCACCTGCCCCACCTGCCAGTGTTTCTTGCCCCTGATGTCTGGGCCCCTGGTGACCTCCGCTCAAGGGGGCACTTGGGCTCTTTGTAGCACATCCCCTGCAGGGACTCTCCGGGGCCCTGGGGTTCCCCGGCACTGCACCCCATCAGGGCGGGTCAGCCGGCTCTCCATGGGGTCCACACCTGCCCCGTGGCTTCTCTGGCAAGTGGGGATTTCCCGACCGTTGTTACCAAGCACCCTGGGGGAGACTGCACTGGCCCTAAGGCTCTGAGCTCTGCGGGGACCCCCGTGGGGACCCCCTTGGGGACGGGCATGGGTTTCTGCTGCCTCCCTCAGTAGCCAGGGGCCCTGGTCCCCCATCTGAGTGGCCCATAACCTGTACTGTGGAGCTCCGTGGTCAAGTGTGGCCAGTGGGCGGGCAGCAGGGGGCACCCTGAGCACTGCCCGCGTCCCCCTGCAGTCTCAGCGGGGCGTCCCCATTCCTGGGCGAGACCAAGCAGGAGACGCTGACCAACATCTCGGCCGTGAACTATGACTTTGACGAGGAGTATTTCAGCAACACCAGTGAGCTGGCCAAGGACTTCATCCGCCGCCTGCTGGTCAAGGACCCCAAGTATGGGGGTCAGAGGATGGGGGGCACCAGGGGGGCGGGGTGCCCACTTGCAGCCCTCCTGCTTCAGCCTCCCAGAGTTCTGGGATGATGGGTGTGGGCCACCACACCGGCCCCATGCCATGTTTCCAAGAAACTCAGGGCCGGGCACACAGCTCAGTGGCACAGCGCCTGCCTGGCAAGCTCGAGGTCCCGGGTTCCATGCCTGGTACCAAAAAATCGAGAATCTTATGCTCAGTGCCAGCATTTCAGATGGGTTTCGTGTAGACTCCCAGGTGACTGCTTTCCCCGAGTCGGGAACACCCTCGGGTGCCACTGCCCTCCCGGGCCCACGGAGCGCTGAGACCCAAGCCCCAGAGACCCCGGGAGGGAAGCAGCCGGCCCTTGGGGGTTCGGGGTCCCGGGGTCAGACGCCTGGGGTGCGCCGGAGGCAGGGCTGAGGCCTGGCTTGCAGTGGGTTTGGCCCAGGTGGCCTAGCCCTGCCTGTTGTGGGGTCACCCTGTGACTCCGGGGGCCGGGCTCCTGCAGGAGGAGGATGACCATCGCGCAGAGCCTGGAGCACTCCTGGATCAAGGTGAGGCCGGTCGCCTGCGTCCCCACCTCTGCCTTGCGGGCCGGGGCCGCGCTGGGTGTCCCCAGCGCCCTGCCAGGGCCCCACCCCACCGCTGTCCCCGCACCCCGCAGGCCATCCGGCGGCGGAACGTGCGTGGCAGCAGTGGCAGTAGTAGCGAGGACAGCGGGCGCAGGCCGGAGCGTCGGCGGCTGCGCACGGCACGGCTGAAGGAGTACACCATCAAGTCGCACTCCAGTATGCCGCCCAACAACAGCTACGCCAGCTTCGAGCGCTTCTCACGCGTGCTGGAGGAGGTGGCAGCGGCCGAGGAGGGCCTGCGCGAGCTGCAGCGCGGCCGGCAGCTGTGCCGCGACGACGTGGAGGCGCTGGCCGCCATCTATGAGGAGAAGGAGGCCTGGTACACGGAGGAGCGCGACAGCATTGGCCGTGACCTGCGGCGGCTGCGGCAGGAGCTGCACAAGACCGAGGCGCTGCAGCGGCAGGCGCAGGAGGTGGCCAGGGGCGCACTGCTGGGCGCCAGCGGGCTCAGGCGCCGCTTCAGCCGCCTGGAGAACCGCTACGAGGCACTGGCCAAGCAGCTGGCGTCCGAGATGCGCTTTGTGCAGGAGCTGGTGCGGGCGCTGGAGCAGGAGCGGCTGCAGGCTGGGGAGTGCAGCCTGCGCTAGGCGGCCCGCCGGCCCCGTCCCTGCGCGCCCAGAAGCGCCCGAGCAGCCCTGCAGTGTCCCTGTCATCAGCACCGGGGCACTGGCCTGTCCCTCGGCTCTGTGGTGGCTGCCCACCCTCTTCTGGGGGGGGGTCCTTGCCCTACCCTGCCAGCATCATCTCCTGGTGTCCCGAGCCACCAGACAGGCTAGTTAGAGCCATGCTCCAGAGGACCCTGACGGCCGCCACCCGGCCCTGTCTGTGGACCCCAAGGCCCTCGGGGGCTGAGCATCCGGGCAGGCGGGGACCATTCCCAGCACCCGTGTGGCCGAGGCCTGTCCCTGTGGGTGTGGGAACTGCCACATCCCTGGCCACCACTGTGCCCCGCCAGGCTCTGCATGCCCGAGTGACAGTGTGCCCGCTGGAAGCCCAGTGTAATAAAGTCGCCTTTCCTGATGGCGGTGTCCATGGTCCTCTTAAGACTGCATTTCCGCTCAGGAAGCCTATGACAGTCCCCTCACTCTGCCTCTGTCACCAAGTGTAACCTTGCAAGGTGGAGGGGCGAGGCCTGGCCTAGGGACACCTGCTGATCCCTGCAGCTGTGCTCTGCACCCCCAGGACACCCCTTCTGGCCCTTGCCTGGTTCCAAGCCCAGGTTCTGAGCCCTCACTGGTACTGCTCAGAGCTGTGGCCCCATTGTACCACCGAGGGCCACTGTTGCCCTGTTCGGTGTTTAAACGATCCGTACTGGTGCACCGGTGTGGTCAGCACACAGGCAGGACAACTTCGGACCCTCCCATCTGCGGCGGACCCGCCTCCCTGATCACAGCGTTGAGTGGCAGGGACCACTCTGATGGGACAACTGTGCAGCAAGGTCTGTGCCCAAGAGGACACTGCTCAGCCAGGACAGGAACGCGGCTGTAACACCAGTGTGGAGGGACCTTGAAGACACAAGGCTCAGTAAAAGAAACCAGACACAGAGAGGACATGCAGGACGGGCTCCATTAACAGGCAACTCCAGAGACAGGAGGTGGCCTCGTGGGTTCCAGGGGCAGAAAGGGGAAGGGTGACTCACGGAGAAGGACTCACGGAGAAGGACTTGGTTTTGGGTAGCTGATGGGGCCTTCTAAACTATTAGTGATGGTCACAGCAATGTGGATTAATCAATCCTGTTAGTTACATAAAAAAGGTTAGGATGGCAGAGTGTGTTTCAGCAGTCAGAAACGTACCTGGGGCACATGCGTGTCCTCCCAGCACTTGGGGACGGTGAGGCAAGAGGAAGTTGAGGTCAAGCCCAGTGTGAGCAGCTTACAAAGCCTCAAAATGTACAAAGGGCTGGGGACAGGGTTGGGTTCGAAGGCCCTGGGTTCAATCCCCAGTACGTGAATAAGAAAGCAGGGTGCAGGGATCTGTGTCTCAAGTAGGACTGTGAGCCCACAGGGGTCTGGCCCTGGCCAGGGGCCCCTGGCTCCCTGGAGCAGGTGCAGGCCCACCTGGGCATCGTGTCCCTCCTGGGCATCAGCGGGTGCCCTGTGAAGCTGGGGCTGTGGCGAGTGGCACTACACCCGCACTACAACCTGGGTACCCTGGACTTGGATGTGGCCATGCTGGAGCTGGCCAGGCCCCTGGTCTTCAGCAAATAGATCCAGCCCGTCTGCCTCCCCCTGGCTATCCACAAATTCCCTGTGGGTCGCAAATGCATGATCTTGGGCTGGGGCAACACAAACGGCAAGTGGCCAGAG
The DNA here is from genome assembly GCA_004027455.1 of Hydrochoerus hydrochaeris. NCBI lineage: Eukaryota > Metazoa > Chordata > Mammalia > Rodentia > Hydrochaeridae > Hydrochoerus > Hydrochoerus hydrochaeris. The sequence goes on from PVLA01002692.1 coordinate 143,150, forward strand.
GTTTTACTGTGCAGGGCCAGCCCCTGGGGGAGGGGATGGGCCACCTTCCCTGAGCCCTGGACCTGCCCCGCTGCATCCCAAGGGCTGTGAACTGTTCTCCCATGATGCCAGGGAGCCACAAATGGGCCCACGCTTGTTGGTTTAAATAAAGTTTTATTGGCACACGGCCCAGACACAGTCATTGACAACAGCCGTGTTCCTGGCCGGGCTGCATAGTGGGGAAGGTGACTGTGGCTCATAAAACTGAAAATACTTTTTAAAGAGCCTGCTGACCCTGCTCGACAGCACTCAGACCCCAGCCAAGGCGGCAGACCGGGTTCCCTCGGTGACCTCAGGATGGCCTTGCACAGGTCGTGGGGGCAGAAGACACCCCAGGGCTCCACGCTGAGACTGGGACCCGCTGCCTCCTCCCATGGAGCCTGTGGGCTGGTGCGTGCGTCCACGGGGAGGGACGGCGCCTCCTCTCGGGCGATCAACACCCCCTGGCGCAGGGGCCCCTCCTCTCCCGGCAGCCACCAAGCCTGACATCCTGAAGAGGACGTCCGTGGGCATCGTGGACCAGAAAACCTGCAGCGCGCTCTAAAACTTCTCCCTCCCCGACCGCATGCTCTGCGCCGGCTTCCTGGAGGGCAGGGTGGACTCCTGCCAGGTGGGCGGCCCTGGGGGCGGTCCATGGGTGCCCACGAGATCCTGGCGCCGACCTGGATTTCCCCGGGGCTCAGGGAAACCCAGAGCGGGTCATGGCAGGTGTCTTATGCCTAGGAGACCCACCCCACGGGGGCTGGGGGCGCAGCTCGGTGGGGGGCGCTGGCCTAGGGCGTGCAGGGCCCCGGGCTCCATGCGCAGCACAAGAAAGAGGAGAGAGAGAGGCAGAGAGCAAAGCTTAGCAATGAAAGAACAAAACTTTTTTCCAGTCCTGGGCATGGACCTCTCCAGCTCCATGTTGCTTTATTTTGGTTTTATTTTTTGGTACCAGGGATCAAACTCACAACCTCACGCTTATTAGGAAAGCGCTTTAGCCACCGAGCTAAATCCCCAGCCCGTTTCTTTATTCTGAGTTTTGCCAAGAGGCTGAGTTACCCAGGCCGGGTGTGAAGGTAGCCGTAAACACTCATTCGACCTACAGCAGCTTATCCGTTACGATGACAGCGGAGTGACCAGAGCGACAGCCAGGTAACCCCCAGCTCGCGCGGGTTCCTGTTGCGCATGCGCAGCAAGGGCTACCAGCCCACAGACGCTCGAAACCTCGCTGCGCGCCTCCCTGCACCGGTCAAGACTTGCTGGATGCCAGGCCCCCAAGAAATCGAATCTGTTCCAAATTGGCCCGGGAGACTTCCAGTGTCCTAGTGCACTTCCGGGAGCACTTGTTGGTCTTCCTCTGTGGACGCAGCCGCGCAGAAAGCCGGAAGTCCCAAGTACCGTAGGAGAATTGAGTGGAATGTCCAGAAGGCTGTGCGAGCTCCTTGCGCACGCGCAGTAGAGATCCCAGCCGCAGATCGGGACAGAGCATTCAGCACCTAAGCCCCACCCCCCGGAGCTCACCACCCGCGCATGCGCACACGGACCCGACGCTTCTGCACCGTCGCGAATTCTAATACAGCAGAGGACGGTGGGGGCGCCGGAAACACTCCCGGCTTTGAGAGCCACTAAATAAGCAGCGACTAAAACCCAAGTGTTTATTGGAGTGTTGTACAAAAGTTTCCAGTCTTAAAATGTATATTACAAATCGAGGGGGGGGGAAAAATACCACACGCTTGGCATGCATGTTAAAAACCCCAAACCCACCCTCCGGGCGCAGCCCCCGGCCCCGTGCCCTCGCGGTACCCACATAGGGACGCCGCCGACGCGGATCGGCAGTGTCAGCGGAGCTGCGGCCGCGCCGGGTTAGACCGGGCGGTGGGCGAGGCTAGGACCCGGGACGGTGCAGCCGGGGTCACGCTGAGCGCGCCCGGGGCGGTGTCCGCAGCTCCACGGCCACGACCCATTGCGGCACGAGACGGCCACCCGATCGCATGGCGACTGCCGACCACCAACCTCCAACACTGGCTGCCCGCGCGGCCCCCACCCTCTCCCAAGCAAGGGCCTTCGGGCACCCAGAGGTGGGGAGGGGTCAGGGCAGAAGCCGGCTGCCAGAGGGGGGCCGTCGGCAAGGCGCGGGGAGGTAACAGCCTGCACCCCGGAACTCGGTGGCCATAGGGAAGACCAGGGACCTCAGGAAGCAAGGGCGCTGGCAGGCTCTAGGGCTGCCAGCAGTCTCGTCTCTGGGTCACTGGCTCCTTCCCTGCCAGGCTCAGGCTTCCTCACCAAGAGCGGTTCCCAAGGAGCAGGAGGACCCGGGGGACAGGAGCGTGGGAGAGCCTAGCAGATGGGGGAAGCGGGCGTGAGCCCAGAGCCTGATTTCGGGAACTGCGTCCGAGACTCAGCTGCACTTTGTGGAGGAAGCTGGCCATTCGGGGCCACATTGCTCCCTGGACAGGTGTCCTGTCCTCCCCCCACTTCCCCAGAGTATGACAGGAGCGCCGGGAGCTGCACCCAGGTGAGCTGCACACTGACATATGTAAAAAAATAAATATCCATTAAAAAAATAACTTCTGTGTCTCTACGTGGCGGGGTGGGTGGTGACGGGGGAAGGGGCCGGGGACCGGGCTGCAGTGTGGAGCCATCCACACGGGGCCAATGGCTTAGGGGTTTGTAACCTCGGTGGAAATCACGGAGGGGGTGACGCTCTCGCTACCCACGTGGAGGAACCCAACAGGCAGAACGGGCCCGGCCCAGGCTCCCTCCTCTCCTGCCCTGGGCCCTGCAGGGTCAGGACCAGATCCGGGAAGGCGGCTCCAGGACCCAGGCCCAGGAAAGGTGGCTGCCTGCCCGGCAGGACCAGAATCACCCAGGCCACTCCTGATCCTCGGGTGCCATCCAATGACGACGGGCGGCACCCCAACACCCCCGGCACCAGGTTGGAACCTGGATTCTGATTTTGGTTCTGAAAAAGCTTCAAAAAGCTCGCACCCCACTGCTGTGGGACCCCTGACTCCCCAACGGCAGCCCTGGGTCTCGAATTCAACCTAATGGGCACCTTGGGGTGGCGTGGGGGACAGCAGGTCTGGGCAGCAGGGGGAGGGTGAAGGAAAGATGGTCCAGGGACACCACTGACGGGGAAGCCCTGTGAGACCCCCATGCGCTGGTGGTTTGCTTAGAATCTGGCTGGAAATGTGTCCAGGACTAACGAGAATAATGACAGCAAAACAGCCTGTGTCTGCCGGAGGGCACGAGGGCGGCGGGGTCACATCAGGCGGCAGCCCCTGGCGGGGGTCCGAGGGTCACCCTGGAAGGAAGGAGGGGAGGAGAGGGTGCCAGGGTCAGGCTGGGCTGCAGGCTCAATGGCCACACAGCGTGACTCAATGGGTCCCTGTTCCCGGCCTCCTCAGGTCCCAGCCTTCTTGGGTCCCAGCCTCAGCCACACACGCCCCCCAGGTCTCGGTCTGGAACGCGAAGGAGTCGCTCGGGTGCTGTGTGTGCATCCTGTGGCTCCCCAGCTCCCTGGCAGGTGTCCCGCCAGCGCTGGGCTGCACAGGCCATGGGCCGGCTTTGCGTATCCCCTGGCCTGGCACGGGGCTACCTGTTGGTGGAAGAGATCTTCCTCGCCAAACTCTGCATCTTCCTCCTCCTCCTCTTCCTCCTCCCCGTTCTCCTGCACGGCCGAGGTCTGCTTCACCGCCCTCACGGCCACTTCCTGTGCCAGGCGGGGGGGCCACCATGCTCAGGCTGGCTCTGGCCCCTGCCCTGCATGGCCCGGGGCAGCCCACAGCGGCTCCCCCACCCCACTCCATAAGAGGACCCTGGCACTTGGACCTGAGGTGCTGGACACAAAGGACCCGAACCCCCAGCCCCGGCACCCACCTCCCCGTCAGCGTTGACCAGCACGGTGCGGAAGCTCTTGCCGGTGCCCCAGTTGCTCTGAGTCTTCCACACCAGCGTTGAGGGCGGGCTGTGGGCCACCCCCGCGCCTGACGCCCACACCTAGAGACCCAAAAAAGGCCCCCCATCAGCTGTGGGCCTGGGCCAGGGCCCTCGGGCGGGGATGACCCTCCCGTGCTGCAGCACACTGCGGCGCCCGGCGCCTGCCCGCACCCTGGACGCCCCGTATGTGTGCACTGCGCTCGGCCTCTCTCCATCCCACCCATCCACCCTGTCCTGCCGCCACCTACCGTGACCGTCTGGCTGGCCCGCAGCACATACTTGGGTGTGAACTTGTAGGCAATCTCATCGCCTTCGAAGACCTGCCTCTTGATCCTCCAGTTCCCCAGGGACTGATCCTGGAGGAGGTGGACACCTGGCTGATTCTTCGCCCGCCGTGGCGCCCCCTATATCCCACAACCCTCGCCCCCCAGTGAGGCGGCTCACCTTGTCCGAGTGGTTCTTGAGCCGCACGAACCTGCCCTCCAGGTCCACCTCCTCGATGCTGACGCTGCCCGTGGCCGAAGCCTGCTGGGCCAGGCAGAAGCTGCCGCCGCCAGTGTCACCACTGCTGCTGCCCGAGCCGATGCCACTCGAGCTGGAGCCGCTGCCCGGTGTCACCTCCACCTCTACCCGCCGGCGCTTACCGCGGCCCGGGCGCCCGGCTGTGGACACACTGCTGGTGCTGCTGCTCGAGGTGGCCCTCGAGATAGTGACCCGCGAGGACGGGGTGGGGGTCAGCTTCAGCCTGGGGGTGGCACGGGGAGGGCATCACAGGCGGCCCCAGGGCCGGGGGCCCGGGCTCCCCACCGTTCCTGCCACCCACCGCTCCTCCTCGCTCTCCAGCAGCTTCCGGTAGGCGCTGATCTCCACGTCCAGCGCCAGCTTCACGTCCAGCAGCTCCTGGTACTCGGCGAGCTGCTGCTGCATCGCATCGCGCATCTGCGTCATCTCCTGCTCCTTGGTGGCCAGGAGACCCCGGAACTTGTCCTGCTCCCTGGCCAGGGCCGCCTCCAGCTCCCGGATGCGCTCCTCGGCGGCGCTCGCCTGCGGAGGGCCGGTGGTGGCGGGGTCAGCAGGGCCTCCCAGGTCCCCACCGGACCTCGCACCTCTCCTGGGCAGTCCGTGGTGACCCTGGACACGGGCCGGGACACAGGCGGGACAGGACCAGCAGGAGCCGCAAGGAAGCCAGGCCCCGCCTTGGCCACGGTGCCTGCGTGGGGTCCAGGGCGTCACCTTGCTTTGGAGGCTGGAGAGCTGGAAGCCGAGGGACTCCATGCGCATGCGCGCCTCCTGCAGCTCCTCGCGGGCAGCACTAGCCGCCTTGTCGTTCTGGTCGGAGCTCAGCCTGGCGTTCTCCAGCTTAGGGGAACACACGGGCGGTGAGACGCGAGCGGGGGTGCCGCCCCCGCTCCCCCCGCAGCGCCCCGGCACCTTGGTCTGGTAGGTCTGCTCCAGCTCCAGCCGGTAGAGCCGCACTTGCTCCTCATGCTGGCTGCGCAGCTCCTCCAGTGCCTGGGCCACCTTGAAGTCGTACTCCTGCTGCCGGCTGCTGTCCACCTCCACCAGGCGCCGCTCGTGCCGCCTGCGCGACTCCCGCACCTCCTGCTGGGGATCGGCCAGGTGGGCGCGGGCAGAGACCCTGTCCCACCACCCCGCCAGGGTCCTCAGAGCCCCTCCCCAGGGGAACCAAAATGCGGAAATGTTCACAGGCGCCTGAGCGCCACCGACCGAGCGTCCCTCGGTGGACAGGACACACAGCGAGGTCAGCCCAGGAATGCCCCGGGCCGTGACACTCGCCACAGCGTGGAGGACCTTTCAGAGGCTATGCCCAGCGAGACGCCAGGTACAGGACACACAGCGCAGGGCTCCAGACAGGAGACACCCGGGACAGGTGAATGCAGAGACAGGAAGTGAAAGCTGGAAGTGGTGGCGCAGTCCAGTAACCCCGGCACTCTGGAGGCTGAGGCAGGAAGATCACTGCAAGTTCGAGACCAGCCTGGGCTACTAAGTGAGCCCAAGGCCGGCCTGACCTGCACAGCGAGACCCTGTCTCAATAATAATGATAATAACAATAAACAAAGACAGGAAGTAGCCTCTGGGTGTGGGGCTGGGGCAGTGTGGCTGACCACTCCCAGGGAGGGGCCTGCACAGTGTTTTGGGGACAGGATCTCGGCAGGTAGCGTGAGCTGACCATGAACCCACTGTGCAGCCCAGGCTGCTCTGAATTGTCCGCCACCCTCCCGCCCGTGTCCCGAGCACCCGGGTTACAGGTGTGCACCACCATGCCCAGCTCAGGGGACTTTCTCAGTATACTGTGGACGACCGGACTGTGTAGGTTAGTAGTGGGAGCTTTATGGTACGGGGACCGCATCCCCCCAAAGCTGTCATTTAAGAAGAGGAGATGCCAGGCCTGGTGGCGCACGCCTGTCATCCCAGCACCCAGGAGGCTGAGGCAGGAGGATTGCTGTGAGGGCAAGGCCAGCCTGGCCTACACAGTGAGACCCTGTCTCGGAAACAAACAAATACCAAGGGAAAGAAGAGGTGTTACTGGCAGCCCCTTCCCTATGGCCGAGCCCTAGACAGGAGATCAAGTCCTGGGGGCAGCAGCGGGGTGAGACTCGGCCGGGTGATGGTGGGGCCCCAGGTGCCCGGAGGAAGCTGTCTCTTCCGAGGGCTGGAAGTTGCTCTAGCACAGGAGTTGGCCCCCCACACTGTGGGGCTGGGGCACAGGGAGGACGTCTCGCCATTGCTAAAGATGTGGGCATCCTGCAGCTGGCGGAGCTGCGCCTGGCCACCAAGGACACCCACCTGCATGGCACCCCACTTCCCTCTGCCGCGCCGTGTGGGTCTCTGCCTGTGTCCCCTCCCAGGTGACTGCCGCAGTCTCTTCAGGGGCTGCAGATCCCTGGGCTCTGTCCGCAGCCTCCCCCTGGGCTCCCGCCGTCTCCTCCCAAGTCGCCTCCCGGGGGTCTCGGTGGCCCCGTGCTCCTGGGGGCACTTCTGCACAGGCCCCCTCCTGGGCAGTGGGTCCCTACTCAGCCTCTTCTCGGGCTCTCTCCTGGGGTCCGGTCCCCCCACCCTGGCTCTCTTGCCAGGTCCCCGGATGATCGATTCCCGCCCAGGAGTCTTCACAGCCTCCTCTGTGACCCCTGCAGGTTCTGTCTTCATTCTGGGCTCCTGCAGGGCCGGGTACCCACGTCTCCGGGCAGCCCTGGGCTCACTCATGGGTCCTGCCCTGGGCCCTGTCTTCATTTTGGGCTCCTGCAGGACAGTGCTCCTGGGCTCCCTCGGGGGCCCGGGGTCTCCCACGGCTCTCTCCGTGGGCTCCTTCTCAGGGTCAGGCTCCCTTGTGGCTCCGTTCCTGGGCTCCCCGAGGGCAGGGCTTCTCCCGAGTCCCCTGGGGCGCCGGGCACAGCCCTGCACCTCCATGGCCATCCTCCGTCTCAGCCAGGAGTGTCCCCACGCCCTGGTTGCCGTAGCAGCACCACCCCAGGATTCCGGGTGTGCTGTGACCTCACGGTGGGCTCTGGTGGGTGGGGCCCAGCTAGAGGACCCCCAAGGGTCCCCAGGGGCCAGCGGCCCTGAGACCAGGAGGCTGCGGGCAGGGAGAAGGGGGCCTGGAGTGGAGGGCAGGGCGACTGGCCCCTTCCCCTGGGGGGCCCTGTGGCGGGTTGGATGGCAGCCGGCTAAATCCTGATCCCTGCGGCCCATCTGTGGGGCCCGTGTGGAAACAGACTCTCTGCAGATGTCACTGAGTGAGATTCTGGGTTACTCTGGGGGCCCTATGTCCGGTGACAAATGTCTTTAGAGAGACGGAAGGGGACACAGACAGGAAGAGGCTAAGTGAAAACAGGCAGGAGCCACAGCCCCGGGGAGCCCTGTCCCAGTGATCTGGGAAGCCGTGGTCTCCAGGGCTGGGGAAGGGGACAGAGCCGCCTTGCCCTCGGCCCTGGCCAGCGTGGCCCCGGGGACAGCCGCGAGCCCCACCTCCTCGCACACGCTCTTCTGGAACTGCAGCTCCTCCTGCAGGCTCTGGTAGCGGTTCTCCAGGTCCACGCGCATCAGTGTCTCCTTCTCCAGCTGTTGCTTGGCCACCGCGTGACTGTCCTCCGCCTGGGGACACGGGACGGCGGGCTATGGCATCTGCACCCGCACCGTGGCTGCGGTGACAGCGACTCCCGGCGGGGGTGAGTGTGTGTGTGTGTGCCTACCTTGGCCACCTGCGCCTGCAGTTCTGCCACCTCGCCTTCCAGGCTGCGCTTGTCGCCGAGGGCGGCAGCCAGCTCCACCTCGCTGCGGTGGAACAGGGACTCCAGGTCCTTCACGCGGCCCTGGGCCACTGTGAGCTCGCCCTCCCGCTTCTTGGCGCTGAAAGTCAAGTGGGGACCTCAGCCGGGAGGGCCGAGCAGCAGCCTGGTCCCCAGGGCTGAGTCCCTTCTGTCCCATGGGACAGGGAGCCAGGCTCATCAGAGCCACCCCCACCACGGGACCTGCCGCCCACGGATAGCCTGCAAAGCCATTTCAGGTGTGCAAGGCGTGAGAAAAAAACATGACGCCTTTTAAAAAAGTCGATCATAGTAAGAGACACACTGCCGTGAGTCCCCTCGGCAATACCCCTGCTGCCTGCTTTGCAGTACATGACGAAATGTATCATGAGGCCAGGTGCAGGGGTGCACACCAGCACTGGGGAGGCTGAGGCAGGAGGGTGTCAGCAAGTCTGAGGTCAGCCTGGGCTACAGAGCCAGCCTCTGCGTCAAAAAAAAAAGAAAAAGAAAAGAAAAAGTAACACAACAATAGGACAAGAGTGCTAGAAGCAAGGGTGAGGATTCTCAGATCAATGACATTGTGTTTTTTTGGGTTTTTGCCTGGAGGTGATTGTGTTGGAAATAATTTATGGCAGGCAGACTCCCAGTATTAAGTACTTGGGGACTGAACTCATGACCAGGCGCTTATGCCCCTGAGCTAAATCCCTGGCCTTTTTTTTTTTTGCACCGGGAATTGAACTCAGGACCTTGCACTTGCCAGGCAGGCACTTGTGTCGCTGAGCTACGTCCCTGGTAGCAAATCATTTTTAAATAGAAGCACCAGGGAACAGAAACATCTTGTTGACCTCAGAATTGGGTGCTGCTCCCCTCCTTCAGGAAACTGTGTCCCCTTAAGCAATAATGGGTCACCCAAGCACTGGCCCCAGCGCTGCAGATATGGGGGCTGGGCTGTCCTGGGGGGGCCCAGAGGGGCTCCTAGAAGGGTGCACCCGGCAGGGCGACGGAAGCGCAGGGCCCTGTGACACCTGCCCGGCAGGCCTGAGGTCAGCAAAGAGGCCAAGGTGACGGGGCAGGGGAGTGGTGGCCTTCACCCCATGTTAGGGTTCCGCAGGATCTGGAGGGGGCGCTGAGCCCACGGCTTTCTCGCCATCTGTAAGGGAATCTGGGTGCTAGGGGGATTCCTCACAAACCGCCATAAACTCCCCAGGAGCCAGCGAGAGCACCTGGCTCGTTCATTCCTCAGGTCTCTGCGCGGCTGCCTGCCTGTCACCAGGGTCTCCGGGCAATTCACTTGTCAGAAGGAAAAACACTGAGCCGGGCATAGCGGTGCACGCCTGTAACCCAAGCACTCAGGAGGCTGAGGCAGGAGGGCTGCCACGAATTCCAGACCAGCCTGGCTACATGGTGAGTTCAAGGCCGACTGGGACTACACAGCAAGGCCCTGTCTCAAAAAAACACAAACAACAAGGGAAACACTGTCTGGAGTCTTCGGGAGGGTGACCGCTTGAGACTGGACGGATGAGGTGGACAGTCAGCCTGGCTGGGGATGCCAGGCCTGTGACTGCTCAGCAGACCCGAGGCAGTCAGGAACCCAAGCACCTGGATTTTGGAAAACATTACTCCTCCTTGCAGGGCTGGGGACGGAGCCCAGGGCCTCTCCCTGCTGCAAACCCGGCCCTTTTCAGTTTTACCCCGAAACGGGTCTCCCCGAGGGGCCGGGCTGGCCTGAGAATTTCTCTCAGTTGAGGAAGGAGCCCAGCCAATCTCCCTTACCCCTGGGTCCCCCAGCAGGTGGCCATGGTGATAGCTCCAGGCACACAGGCAGGGCGCTGGCTCCTGGGGGCCTGGACACTCCTAGACACATGGTCCCATCACTGCTTGGCCACATTCCAGTATGGGGACCCTGTGGACCCCGGGTCACCTGGGCAGCCCTTCCTTAGGCCACCAGCTGCCTGTGATGTCACCACCAAGCCCAGCTGGCACCCAGCAGGAAGGGGCTTCCCGACAGCAGGGGGCAGCTTCGCCTGCAGGGGCCCCTGGGCCACAGGCTGCATGGAGAATGGTCTCTGACAAGGGGCACATCTGTCACCCAAGGGACATCGTGGAAAACCAGGGGGCAGCTAAGTGACGGGAACCGTGATCCTGTCGCAGAGGACACCTGGGGACAGGGAGACACCCAGGAAGCCCCGAGCAGGACCCGCAGGGTATCGGGGCTGGGCCTGGGGCGGCCACCGCCCCAGGCTGCCCGGGCCTCCATGGGGAGCGCTGGGCGGGCCCCTACCTCTTGATGACCTCCTCCAGCTCGGCCCTCAGCTTCCCCATCTCGATCTGTAGGCGGGCACGCTCGCAGGCCGTCTCGTCCAGGACCCTCCGGGCGTCGGCCAGCTCGGACTCGTATAGCGCCTTGATGCCGCTCACCTGGGGGAGCCCACCGGGAAATTCAGCACCCAGAGCAAGGGGCCCCGGTCACCCGGATCAGCCAGGTGGGGAGCCGCCAGGAGCGGGCACCCTGAGCAGGAGGCGGACAGCCTGTGACCCTTTCCGGGGTATCTGTCCCCTCCCCAAGTGCCAGCTCACAGCGCAGGGGACCACCCAGGCGGTGCGGCCTGCAGCCTGGGGTGCCAACCCCTCTGACAGGTTTGCACCCCTGCCAGATAGGGGGCCTCAGCCCAAACCCTCACAGGGGCTCGCGGGCCCCAGATTCCGCCATGGCCAGACCAGGTTCACTTCCCACGTCCCCAGCTCCCCAAACCAGAAACCCAGCGGGACGACTAATCAGGGGTCCCCTGCCAACACAGGGGTGCAGGTCATTCTGCGGGGGCACCCCTGGCCTCCACCCGGCCCCTGCTCCATGAATGCATCTAGACAGGACCCGGAGCCCCACTGCCCCAGTTCAGGGTCACGGGGCATAATAAAGACGCTTTATTCTCTCTAGTGACAACACGACAGCACGGAAGACACATCACACCCGAGTCCCCGGGCTGTCCTGGGGCAGCCTGTGACCAGGGCTCCGTCCCTCATGACCAGCCCAGGCCCCAGCTGTTCATGCTGTCCCCACAGAGCCGTGTGTGCCCCCCTATCACCAGCTGCCGGTGAAGCCCAGGGGGACAACTGCCACCAGACCTCCGCACTTGTCCCCAGTGAGGAGCCCTCTCAGCTTGCCACCTGCCTGCCCTGCGCCAGCCACACATGCCAGCTGGAAGCACAATTCGGATTTCTTGGTGGCCCGCTGCCCTCCCCTAATCCTCGGCTCTATGCGGAGCACAGGCGACCTGTCACCTCCCAGCCACTGCAGCTCTAACCAGGGACAGCTCGGCACTGTGGGGGTCACCGCCTGACCCAGCACCCCTGCTCCCAAGTGTGAACCTGGAGGACCCAGAATCACATCCAGGGGTGTGCTCTGAAGGACATGGGGGGACCCTCCCCCCAGCCTCTGAGCCAACCCGTGGGCTGGGACCACAATAAACCTCCTCTCTCCCACCTCAGCCTGCCGGGCACTGGGATGACCAGACAGAGCAACCACGCTCAGCCTAAAACTCTGCTGCTTTAGTCGTGCTGCGATTGTTCTGACACTAGTTTAAAAGCCCAGGTGGCTGGGGTGATAGGCAGCTGTCAGCCCAGCCACTCGGGAGGGCGAGGCAGCAGCGTCACAACTTTGAGGCCAGCCAAGGTGACTTAGCAAGACCCTGTCTCAAAAAAAAAAAAAAAATTTATAAACAGCTGAGCCCTGGGTCCCACCCTTAGAACCTCTGAAAAGATAAAGGAAAAGATTCCATTAAGATATATGGCTCATCAGCTAGGCGTGGTGGCTCATGTCTGTCAACCTAGCACTCGGGAGGCTGAGGCAGGAGGATCGTTGCAAGTTCGAGACCAGCCTGGGCTACACAGTGAGCTCAGGGCCAGCCTGGACTGCAGAGTGAGACTCTGTCTCAAAAAGACAAATCCGTTCATCTCATCTCTCATGCAACTAAGAGGAAAACTCAGACACTGCCCTGACTGAGGGCCACCCTACAAAAATTCTGACTGGTCCTACTTAAGACTATGCAGGGTAACAGGGAGCCCCAGGAGACCCAAGGACTAATGTGACATGGGATCTAGGGAGGGAAAAGAACACAAGGCACTGGGGGAACAGGGAGGAGCCCTCAGCCAACTCTGTATATGGCTACTGCTTTTTTTCCTTTGGAGACTGTCTCACTGTGTAGCCCATGCTGACCCTGCACCCAGAGACCCTCCTGCCTCAGCCTCCTGAGTGCTGGGATGACAGCGGTGCTCCACTGTGCCGGGATGCTTTAGGGACGGTGGCAGTAGCCAGAACTGCAGGCTCCTACCTGCAGGACAGCCCAGCCCCACCTGTGCCCTTCCGGCCCGCAGCCCAGCTGGGGACTCTTCTTAGCTTCTCAGCCTGCACAGGGCAGGCAGGGAGCGGGGTGTGGATCCCTGACACCAGCAAATCGCAGCGGACTCACAGCTCGGTGCAGTAAATAAAGTCCCCCTGGAACACAGCCCGGCCCGTTTATTTCTGTACCGACTGGCGGCAGACACGAGGCCACCTGAAACGCTGACCCTGGCCCCATGCATAGCACCCGCGCTGCTTTCCCGACCACGCGCATGGGCAGGGACAGGTGGCCCTCGGTCTCAGGGGCTGTGACAGGGCCTCCTGTCTGGTGTGGTCCCCGTGAGCGCCATGCTTGAGAAATCCCGACAGATGCGTGAGCACATGCTGGCCCAAGGGTGGGGGCGGCAGATGGCCTGAGGTGGCCTTTCCCTGGGTGGCACAGAAGCACAGCTTGGCTGGGCACTAATTCTCCCAGCGGGCCACCTGCAGCCCTGCTCCGGCCAGCCCTCCCTGGTGGCAGGTGCCCCTGCAGTGACGTTTCTTCAACACCCCCACCCCAGGATCTACACTCCACCGTCTCCCCCACCAGCACGAGACCCCCCAAGAACACCCCCTGTGCGGGCCCAGAGCCCACGCCCACCCTGGCTTGGAGTCCCGCAAGCGGAGGACAGGGGACAGAAGACTCGAGGCTTGCAGGCAAGAGGCCCCCCTCAGCCCAGGGTGGCCCGTGACAGCCACAGGCCCCCAGACGTGGCAAACAGTGCCCTGGGCACACAGTGCTCTGAATAGCACCCCAGGGACCTCAGTGAGCCCCTCCCTACCTCCTGCAGCCCGAACCCCAACTCTAGCCCTCCTGGTCATGCAGGTCACTCCTGGATGCCATGCAACACCCTGCAGCAGCCCTGCCCATAGACTGGGGTCCCCACACATCCACTCATGGCAATGTCAGCCTCCAGAGCTGTCCCAGGAGCCCCCTGCGGACACAGAGCACCAGGGACAGGCTGGTGTCACCCACTACGGGGCTCCCCTCACTTCCACGGACTCCTGACTGACCTGCAGCTCCCCGGCCTCACGGAGCTGAGACACAGGGGACTGGCAGGCTTCCCTGCCGCGACCCACCCGGAGGGGCCAGTGTGGGCAGCTCCCCCATGCCCTCCAGGGGTCCACGGGACACAGAGGGCCTGCGGGGGGACAAGGCACCTCAGGACTCCACAACCGCTGGGCAGGGCAGGGCAGGGCAGGCCTCGCCACCAGGATGTCATGCATGCGCCCTGAGGCGACACTGAGGCTCCAGCAGGTCCAGGGCCCTGTGCAGGTCACAGCCCAGGGATGCAGGTCACAGCCCAGGGGTGCCTGCTCAACCCACAGGATCCTCCTCCACAGCCCTGGAGCAAAGGAGAGTCTGGAGCACCCTCTGTCCCCCACAGCCACAGCTGGAACAAAGGTCTCCCAGAAGTGCATGCTCTGGGCACTGGGAGCAGGGCACTAGGATGCCAGCTTTCTTGGCTTTGGCAACTTGCCCGGGAGCCCCCGCAGAGTTAAGAGACTCCCAGAAAACCAATGTCAGAGCCCCCCGACTTCACCTGGCCTCCAGAATCAGGGCACAGTCAGGACCCTCTGTCTCAGAGGAGGAACCCCACGGAGGACACTGCTCAGTCCCCTACTCTGCAGAAACCTGCTATTCCCTCCCCTCAGCTGGCAGGGGAGCCCAGGGCCCACCCCGAACCCCAACAATTCTTGCTGCATCAACTGCCTCAAGCCAACCTGCTGTCCCTCTGATTCCCTTGGGGGTGGGCCCCTCCAGGCCAAAGGGCTCAACTCAGGTCCACCCAAATTCCCCATAGAACCCTTCCCAGGATCCTCATCTACTGCAGGCCCAGGGTGAGGGGAACCTTAGTCACTCATGGACCTCCCCTGGATTCACCCCAAGACCTGGAGTCCCACTCTGGATTCTCCCCAAAATCCCACAGGGAAACCAAGTGGCTTGGCCAGGACCAGGTATTCTTCTCCCTTCTGAGTGCCCTCCTCCTCAGAGACCAGGGGCTCCCCAGTTCCCAGTTCCCTCCAGGAATGAGAACACCCATACATTCCGGCCAAGAGGGCCTTGTGCTCACTTAGGGGTTAGGTCTACCCTGGATTAGATCTCCTCGGTCAGGGGTCCCCCAAATCTCCACAAAACCCTATGAGGCATAAAGCATGAGACCTCGACTGCAGCCGGATCCTCAGGGGTGCCCCAAATCCTGGGGACCCCTTGCTGGGAGGGATGGCCCTGTCTGCACTCCTTCTTTGAAATTCATTTTCTGGGACCCTCCCAAAGGAGGCCTTTTCCCTCTATTCCTCTTGCTGAGAGATCCCCCCAAATCTATGATGCCTCAATAAGCCGGGTTTACCCAGTCTGACACCCCTGTCCTTGGGGGTTCCCCAAACCACTAGAGATCCCCACAGCCGGGCCACCACCTCTTGGAGAGTGCCCCAAGACCCCGCGGGAAGGCACTGGCTGCCTAGGTGGCCCCCTCAATCAGGGGTCCCCCAAGATCCACAAGGACCCCCTAAGGACAGCCACAGCCTGCGCCTCTCACTTAGGGTCCAAAGAACCACTGCGCAGGCCCCCTTGCGTCAGGGGTACCCCCAGATACGGGGCAGCTCAGTGGGCGGGGCTTGCCAGGTGCGCATCTCCCGGAAACCTGGGGGGGGGCCACAAGACAGCCCCCTAGTCTGCACTCTACGCTGAGGAGTCCCCAAGACACCCCGGGGGGACCCCAGAGGGTGCAGTCGGTCTGATCTATCTGCATTCCTCCCTCGAAATCTCCTTGGACCTCCTGGGGGGCGGGGCGAGCTCAGGGTGGACGCCTCCGGTCGGGGCGCCCCCCCCCATCTCCCAGATCCCTCGGTGGGCGGGGCTTGCCCGGCCTGCCCCAGCCCCTCGGGGATCCCCCGAAATTCCGAGGGGTCCCCAGGGAGCGCCCGGCCCACCCGGCGCGCGCCGCCCCCCCACTGGGCCCCCGACCCCGCGGACCCCCACGCACCTCGCGCGTGGTCACCTCCTCGCGCTCGGAGATCTTGAGCAGCAGACGGTCGTTCTCGAGCTCGAGCGCGCGGACGCGGTCAATGTAGTGCGCCAAGCGGTCGTTGAGCTCCCGCAGCTCCTCCTTCTCCTGCAGCCGCGACAGGCGCGTAGGCGACAGCGGGGTGGCGGGTCCACCCGCGCGGCTGGGCAGCGGCGAGGCCATGGCGGCTGCTGCTCGCGGCCTGCTCCGATCGCGACAGTGGCCCCGGCTCGGCGCGCTCATTCAATCCGCGCCGCGCAAGATGGCGCCACCACCACCCACCGCCGCGCGGGGCACGCCGGGACTTGTGGTCCGCCAGCCGTCGCGCAGGGCACGCAGGGAGTTGTAGTCTCTGGGCGCTAAGTACAAGCGAGGCACACTGGGAGTTGTGGTCTCTCAGCTTGGGGGAATCCAAAAACCTCGATCAGCGCTTCTTGACCTGCAGTATATAGGTGAAAATGGAGAATTGACATCCCGCAAGTAAAGTAGATAGGAGGATAGATACTGTGTATTCTGGATCATGCGTGGAAGCTACAAAAGTTAATCTCTTCGGGCTGGGGGTATAACTCAGCGGTGGACACTTGTTTAGCGTGTGTAAGGCCTTGGGTTCCATCCCCAGCCTGTTAAAAAAAAAAAAAAAGGAAAAGAAGCCCGATGTGATGGCACACACTTGTAATCTCAGCACCTGGGAGGCTGAGGCAGGAGGATCCTTGTGAGTTCGAGACCAGCCTGAACTGCATTCGGAGACTCTGTTTAAAAAGACAAATAATAAAAGTTCAGAAAATAGGGATGAGTGATCTTATCGGCTTTTCTCAGGCAGCACCCCATCTGTGAGAGTAGAAAGGGGGTCCCTGAGCCCAGGAGAGGGAGTGGTTTTAAAGTCGAGGGAGCAGAAATAAGGAACAAAACAGGTCATTTCAGAGTTACTTTCCTTGTAGGATTAAAACTCAGGAGAAAGCTGGGCTTGGTGCTGCAAACCTGTCATCCCTGGACTCTGGGAGGCTGAGGCAGGAGGATCGCCACAAGTCCAATGGCAGTCTGAGCCACCCAGCTTGCCCCTGTCTCAAAAATAAAAATAAATACATAAATAAAATATTAAGCCAGGGCTGGGGTGTGGGTCAGGGGTGAGGACCTCCCGACGATGTGTGAGGCCCTGGGTTCCATCCTCAGCCCCAAGAACATTAGAAAATCATACTAAAAATATTCTAAAAACCAAAAAAAAATTTAAAAGACGCTAAAATATGAAGGGATTGAAGTAAATCATGAGCCAATATGGTGAGAGGCGGGGAGTCAGGATGGCAGAAGTTCGGGGGTGGAATGGGGTGCCTTTTCCCATACTCCACTCCCAGATTTACCTGAAGCCCCCTCCCCTTGAAGCTGTCACTGATCACCCACCGGCTGATCCGATCTCTGCTGGCTGCCCCCTTTTCCCTTCTGGGCCTGGAGGTGCCAGGTCCCCCCCAACCTCCTCATGAGACAGCTTGTGTAGCTCAGGTTGGTCTCGAATTTGCAGCGACCCTCCTGCCTCAGCCTCCCGGGTGCTGGGATAAGGTGTGCACCACCCACCTAGCCTTAGAGGGGATTTTAGCAAATCCAAAACCAGGTCTGGAAGGGACTCCCGCCCTCTTTTCCGGGCGAGCCGGGCAGTGCCGGGCTCCGCCCCCTGCACGCGCCCCTCCTCCTGCACCCCCACCAGGGTTGGACTCCAAGTCCCAGAGAGCCCCGCGCTGCCCAGGGTGGTGCTGTCGCCTCCCCCACACACTTGAGGCGATTTTTAAATTTTGGCGCTGAGCGAGGAGCGGGGCGGCAGCTGCAGCCCCCCCCCCCCCAAGCTGGTCCGTCCATTCCCAGGGTTCCCCGGCTCCACACACGTTGAGAACGTGGGGGGCGCATGGACCCGTTTCCAGGAGGAGAAACTGAGGCACGGGCGATCAGGGACCCGTCTAGGGAAGACCCCTCGGGGGCGGGGTGAGAACCCTAACACTGAGTCTGATCTCGGAAAGTTCCTGGCACCCTACTTTCTGCTTTGGGGGTGAGGGGCCGTGGGCAGCAAATCTGGGACTCCCGGACTGTCCAGCCAGGTTCTGCGGGGCGTCAGGTCCCCACCCGGGGTGGGACATATGGTGCCAGATTTTCAAAAAATAAAATCTCAGCCCAACGGCTCGTGCTGGCTCCAGGCCCGGATCACCAGCCCTGAATTCCGGAGCCTGGATCCTGGGGAGACGGGAGTTCGGAGCCTGCAACCCCAAATCCACGGCCTGGATCTCGGGACAGGCTGCTGGATTGTGGAGCTAGGATCCTGGGGGACCAAGATTCTAGAGCTTGACTCCTGCATCCCAGGGGAGATGGAGACAAATTCTGGACCCTGAAGGGAGGTGACCAGGTCTTGCTGAGTCTTAATCCCAAGTAAGTATTAGGTTTGGGTCTGTTTTGAGACAGGCTCTCTGGGTAGTCCAGGCTGACCTCGAACTCACCAGGATCCTCCTGCCTCAGCCTCCCAAGTGCTAGGATTACACCCTCTCTTCTGGATATTGGGGGGCCAGATTGTGGAAGCTGGATCTTGAATTCCCAGTTTAGGTACTTGGGGGTGACTGGGTTCCAAAACCTGGTTCTTGGGGGTGGGTGGATTTCTGGATCTTGGATTCCATAGCCTGGAGAAATCTAGAATCTAAAATTAGAATTCAGGAATCTGCCCTGGAACCTTCTAGTCCAAATGAAAGCTAATAAACCAGGCTTGGTAGCACATGCCTGTGATTCTAGCACCCAGGAGGAAGGTTACTGTGAGTTCAAGATCAGCCTCAAAAAAAAAAAAAAGAAAGAAAGAAAGAAAGAAAAGAAAAGAAGAAAGAAAGAAAGAGCTGATAACCAGGATTGGTGGTACATACCTTTCATTCCAGCACTCTGGCAGGCTGAGGCAGGAGGGTCTCAATTTGGAGCCCAATCTGGGCAATTTAGAAAGGCCCTCTCTCAAAATAAAAATTAAAACTGGGCATGTACCTCAGTGCAGGTCCTGGTTTTGATATCCAATAGTGGGGTAGAAGGTGGGGAGAACATCTCTTTTCAAAGGGGGAAAAGTATTACAGAGGGAGGGAAGAGTCAGTAGGTCCTAAACACAGTGAATATGGTGACCAACAGGACCCCCAAGTGGCCAGAGTAAAGAAGGACACACACCAGTAACAGAACATCAGGGTGGTGTGGGTGGGTTCCATCTCCAGCAATGCAAACACTAAAATAGCACCAATGTATTAGTTAGCTATTGCTGCGTAATGAACACACCCAGTATAGAGAGCAAGGACCAGTACAACACCTGAGAGTGACCACATTCCCATGAATGTATTACATTGCATTGTTCTGTTTCATTAGTAGTTACTGCTAATCTCTTGCTGTATCTCAGTTATAATTTGAATTTTAACATGGATATGAGTGTGCAGGAGAGAAAACGCAGTCTATTTAAGGCCCTGTACTATGTGAAGGTTTAGTTATCAGCTGACAGCCTTGGAATGTACCTCCCTTCAATAAGGGGGGGATTAATATAGTGCTGTCAACAACTCCCTTCTTTTTCTTTCCCTTTCTATAGTGGAGATTGAACCCAGGGCCTTTACACGGAGCTACACCCCTGCCCTTCTTATTTTTATTATTTTTTTTTGAGACAGAATCTTTCTAAGTTGCCCAGACTGGTCTTGAGCTTGGGACCCTCCTGTTTCAGCCTCCCAAGTGCTGGTTTTACAAGCCTGCCGCACCACACCCAGCTAAAACACACTTTTCTTATGTCAGTGATTCTTTGGGTCAGGATCTGGAGGCAGCACGGGGGGCCCACTGACGTGGAGATGTGATCATGGTGCTGGCGGCCACAGAGGTAGAGTGTAGCCCAGGGACACCCAGGTAGTCTCAGGACAGCTGACTCCTGGGCAGGATGCTGGACAGAGAGGGGCTATGTCTGCATCATGTAAAAGAAGGATTCGCTTAGGGTCCTAAAGTCCTCGTGGTAATAACAGGAACAGAAGAATTGAAAACAATCCAAACACCCATTGATAACAACAAAACAGTATCTCGATGTAGATCTACTCGGTGGAATATTATATAGCAGTAAAGATGAACACATCTGGTAATACCCACAGAGCAAGTGGCCTCCCCACCAGGGAGAGCAGAGTGCCAAATACTTTGCTCTGCTCCAGCCTGATGGCTGATGTCCACATGAGATGAAGGATTGGACTCTGGCAGTGAGATAGGTCTCACCATGTAGTCCAGACTGGCCTTGAACTCACAGTGATCCTCCTGCCTCAGCCTCCTCTGTGCTGGATTACATGCATGTACCACCACATTCCTCTAACACAGAGACGCAGGGAAATGATCTGTAATCCTGGGCTCTTGGGAGGCTGAGGCAGGAGGGATCACCATAAGTTCAAATCCAGTCTGAACTGCATACCAAGACCCTGTCTCAAACAAACAAAAAAAACCCACCTAACTCCTGAGAATTTAGGTTCAACTAAACCAAGATCCTTTAAAACTCAGTGTTTTCTAGAAGCTGGGATTACCACAGTATCAGCCCCACCCTTGATTCTGGGGCTCCCACCCATCTCATTGTTTTGCTGACACTGGGAGCCATGGAAATAATTCTCATGCATTGTGTAAGGAAGACCATTAACCTTCCCAGAGCAGAGTGGCTGGACTTTGTCCTGTGAGTCCAGAAATGTCCTGCCTGCAGGATTTATCTGTGTCTGCAGGATTGACACAGTCCAACCTGACAATAAGACACATGTTGGAGCCGGGCATGAGGACGAATTCCTGTGATCCCAGCACTCTGGGAGGCTGAGGCAGGAGGATTCTGAGTCCCGATATAGCTTGAGCTACTTAGTGAGACCCTGGCTCAAAAATACAAAATTCAGGGTGCTAAGAATGTAGCTCAGGATGAAGGCTCTGGATTCAAGTCTCAGTATTGGGGTTAAAAAAAATAAATATATATATCATCTTTTGTTGGAGAATGAAAGGTTCCCTTAGGTAATTTAGCAACCACCAAGCAAATTCAGTGTGACATCTTGGTTCTTGGGGCCCTTAAACCAGTAACACCTCACAGGTTTCCTCAACAGCTAATGAGTTAAATCTGAGCTTGGAAACACATTCATTGTATTGTTTTTGTTTTAGTTTATTATATTTATTCTTTGGTTTTGTGAGACAGGGTTTCACTATGTATCCTAGGCTGGCCTTGAACTCCCATCCACCTGCCTGCCTCAGCCTCCCAAGAGCTGGGCTTACAAGCAGGCACCACTACATCCGGCTCACATGTTCATTTTGTGTGTGTGTGTGTCTTTTTGAGACAAACTCTAGCTATGCAGTTCAGGCTGGCCTTGAACTCACTTTGTAGCCCAGGCTGGTCTTGAACTCACCACAATCCTCCTGCCTCAGCCTCCCAAGAGCTGGGCTTACAAGCATGCACCACCATACCCTGCTCACATGTTCATTTTTAAACTCATGAGTCACACATAACTTCCTCCCTTAGGGCCAGTGATTTAGCTCAGTGGCATAAGCACCTGCCTGGCAAGTGTGGGGTTGTGAGTTTGATCCCTGGTACCACCAAAAAACAAAAACAAAAAAACCCCAACTTCCTCCCTTTTATAGTTTTTAAACCCTTCAATGCAACTTTTATTTATTTTTTTTGCACATCCTTTAATGTCATGCTCAGACCTTGAAAGAATCCTTGAGGTCATTCAGTCATTCAATTATCACATGTTTATTGAGCAGCTTTGTGCACTAGAAATACTTGGGAAGCTGAGGCAGGAGGATTAGGAGTTTGAGCCCCATCTGGGTCCCTGAGGGAGACTCTGTCTCAAAATAAAAAACAATAAAAATCCACAGTAAGGGCTTGTCCAGCATGCAGGAGGCCCTGGGTACCACCCCCTGCCCTGCAATAATTAAAAAAAAATTACAAGACCAGCTTTGGTGGTGCACATGTTACCTACCCCAGTACCGCGGGAGGCTGAGGCAGGAGGATCACTGTGAATCTGAGGCAAGCAGTCCGGGAACCTCCAGGAGGGCTTCCTGGAACATACTCCCCACAGGGCTTATCACCCTCAGCTGTGCTTTGGTGCCCGCTTTCTCCAGAAAGGACAGCCAGTCACTGACCCAAGCTGGCCAGGAGGCATGGAGCGAGAGGCTTACAAACCTCTCCCAGCGCAGCCGATTTGAACAGGAACCGCACCCACCCCTGAGCTGCAGACTGAACCCCAGGGCCTTTGCACTGAGCGCCCCCCTGCCCCTCTCTATTTTTTATTTTGAGGCAGGGTCTCACAAAGTCCCTGAGTCACTCAGGCTGAGCTCCAACTTGAGATTCTCCTGCCTCAGCCTCCCGGAGTGCTGGGAGGACAGGCATGAGCCACCTCATCCTGCTGACCCAGGAGGTCTTGAGCGTCCCTGGCCGGCAGCTCCTGTCACAATGAGACTCCAGCCCCGACCTCCCCGCCCATGCTGCCCCAGCCCCAGCCATCAGGGTGCTCCCCACTTTCCAGGGCCCCCCTCCCGGAACCCTGGCTCTGGCTCCCGCCGGCCCGGCCACCTGATAGCCATTCCCACGTCCTCCCCGCCACTCTGGCCTCACAGCCGTCTGAAGTTCCCCAGATGAGTCACTCCCACCCGGAAACCTCTCCTTAGGGACAGGAATTGTCTCCTGTTCATCTGTGTATAAAGACGTGATGTCAGAGCGCAGCCCTTCCCGACTGCAGACTCCCCAGGGGCTTCCTGGCTATCCCGGCTACGCCCAGGCCACCATCAGAGTCCTCCCAGCTCCCTGCCCTGCTTCCCCTCTGCCTCTCTCTCCCTCTGCTCCGCTCCACTCCTGCGGCCTCCTGCTTGCTACTCCTGCACTGTGCCCGGCTCTGTGCTGCCCCAGGGCCTTTGCACGACCATGTCCTCCACAAGGACCACCTTCCCCAAGCCTCTCATGCTTGGCCTTTTCATGTCACTCAGGTTTCATGTCACTCAGGGAAGCCTATGCTGAGCGGCCTATCAGCAGCAGTCTTATACCCTGCCCCACACACCAGCACTGAAAGGTCCTCAGTCAGAGCAGGAAAAAGCCGTGTGACGGACCCCAGCTGCAGGGTGCTGCCACACCCAGAGCCCTCGCCTTCTCTTCTTCCTTTGTGGCCTGCTCCCCTTGCGGTCCTGGGGCTGGAACTCGAGGCCTTGTCATGCCAGGAAAGGTCTCACTACTGAGCCCCACCCCCATTTTTACGGTGTTTTGAGACAGAGTCTTGCTATGCAACCTGGGCTGGCCTCAAACACGGTGGGTGACCCTCCTGCCTCAGCCTCCTGGCATCACACCCAGCCATAATGCAATTTTATTACTTATTTGTTCATTTTTGTGGTGCTGAGGATGGAATCCAGCACCTTGAACTACTTCTCAAGCCTTGTCATACCATAGTTTTGAAAGTTAAAAACCCAGAGTCCTGCATGGTGGCTGCACGCCTGTCATCCCAGCGCCCTGAGAGGCTGAGGCAGGAGGATTGTGAGTGGAGCTCAGCCTGGATACTGCTCTGCCCGAGGTGCTTAGTAAAACTCTGTTTCAAAATAAAAAATAAAAAGAAATAAAAGAGGACTGGGATATGACCCATTCCCAGCACTGGAAGAAAAACAAAAACAGAAAAATAGGCACCCACGATAGCCCAAAGGGAGCCCAGCGCCCACTGAACAGTGAGTGGAGTGACACCCTGTGCCGGGCTGTGCTGTGGAATATTATTCAGCCCTGAAGAGGGAGGGGATTCCGAGGGTGAGCCTTGAGGACTGTGTGCAGAGTGAAATAAACCAGGCACAGATGATACCATGTCGGGGGCCTCCTAAAAGACCGGAGCCCCATTATTCACTGGGCACAGAGTTTATATTAGGGAGAACAGAAACGGAATAGCTCTAGTTGCGAGGGCTACATAGCATTGTGTATCTGTTCACTCCTTCTCCATGGTATAAAGTCATAGCAATGCTGTTGTTACTACTATAGGAAAGGTGTCCTGGCCTGGAACACTTTTAATTCCACCAATGTAGGAGGATGAGGCAGGAGGATCTCCAATTCAATCCCCGCCTGGGCAGTTTAGCAAGATATGATCTCAAAATAAAAATAGAAAAACGAAGCCGTATTCCATGCCTGGGTGCTGCCCAGGTCTGGAGCATTTGGCCCTCATGGAGGCCCTGAGCTGGGCCCCCAAGACCCCCAAATACTGAATTTATAAAATGTGTGTTCCATATGTAAACTATGTTCCACATAATCCGCCATTAATGTTCCCTCTTCCCCGCCCCGGCCTTCCGGTGCTAAGGGCGCAGTGACCCCGAACTGCCAGCAGGTGGCGCCGCTGCACCTCGCACACCCGGGACATTTCGCGCCCCTGCGGTGGGCGGCGCGGAGGTGGCACCATGCGTCAGCTGGACTCGCGGTCCAGCAGCCGGGGGAACAGAGCCTGCAGGCTGAGGCCAGACCCAAGGCTAGCGGGGGAGGGGACGCAGATGTGAGTCACTCGGGAGCCCCCAACGGACCGTGGGAGAGAGACCCATGCGAGCCTGCCTGCCTCGCTCGTGATGCGCGCCCCCGGGCCAGCCCACGCGTACCTGCGACACGCACTGGGCAGTGATGACCTCTCCGGGCCTCAGTTTTCCCTTTTGCAACATGCCAATCAATCAGCATGGCCCGGGCTTTCCCAGGCCCTGGATTGTATAAAGAACCCATGCTCCGGGGAGGGGGCTTCTGGTACACAGTACATGTCAGCGTCCTCCACCAAGAGGGAGCGACCATCGTCGCTGCGATCGTGGCCGAGGTGGCAGCGTGCAGAGTAAACCCGAAAGTCTCCAGTTCGCTTTCTCCTAGCCTAGGTTTCTCCCGCGGTCCGAGGCTGCCGGCAGGGGGCGGGACCGCCCAGGGCAACGCCTTGAGACAGCCGCACCTGCGCTCCCTCCCACGCGCTCCGTGCCCTGAAACTCCGGGTGCGGGGAGGGGGCGCCCGATCTCTCCCCGTGGGGTGTCTAGGACTTTGCAGCCTCTACCTTGGGAGACCTCTGCCGCATCCGGCTGCAACCACGTGGTGCACGTATGGAGCGCTTAGTGTGTGCTTTATTTTAAGTGCCTCTTCCGACCCCAGGAGGCCGGTGCGCCTTCTCAAAGCAGAGGTGGGGACCCGGAGGTGGCCCTTGCAGCCCTCGCTTTTGGGAACCTTGGTGACCCCTCCCTCCCAGCCTTATTGAGCACTTGCTGGATGCACCCTCCAAGAGGCCGGCGTTGCATTCCTTAATTTCCTTAGGAAATTAAGACCCCCAAGGTCTGGGGTCTTCACAGCCTGGAAAGAACCCCCGATTTTCCTTTGGGAGAAACCGGGCTGCAAACCGAGCCCCTTTCCCATGCAGCCCCGTGAGCAAAGCCTGGGAAAAACTAAGGCTTGGGACTCTCCGGGGAGACGGAGGGGATTCCAAGCCCCCCCACCCCGAAAGTTCAGGCCGCCTCACGCGCTGGAAATCCCGCGCGCACCCTGAACCGCGGCGCGGCTGCCGGGAAATCAAGAGAAAAACTTCTGTTTTCTTTTTTTTTTTTCTTTTCTGGCACTCTAGGCCCGCCTCCTTCCAGCCCTCGACCCCACGTGGGGCGCTCTCGCGCGACGCTCCACCCACTCCCCGCTGCCGACCAATCTTAGCGCTTGCTACTCTCGCTTTTGTTTTTTCACCAATAGGAGAGGTGGGCAGAACGTTCCAAGGACAGGCTCCGCCCCGCAAGTCTATAAAAGGCGGCGCCGAGCGGCAGCGGGTTCAGATCGCTGAAGTTGAAGATAGGGATTGTTCTTTTTCGCGGCTCCTTGGATTAATTTCGTTGAGGATTTTGTGATCTGTCCGGCTTTTTGTTTCTTCATTTTTTTTTTTTTCTTTTCGGAGAGGATCTTGCTTGCGTCCTTGAAGCTTTTGAAAGATTCAAGCGCCTTGGGAAGACTTGACCTGTATAGCTCGAACTTTGCAATTTTCCTCTGGGGACTGACGTGGGGTGCATCGCTGTGGATTATCACTGCACCATGACGCTGGAGGAGCTCGTGACGTGTGACAATGCAGCTCAGAAGTAAGTACCCGGGTCCCCACCGCCGACGGTGACCGGGCCGTGCCGGGCCGGGCGAAAGCTGCCTGGGGGGGTCCTCCCGGCGCTGACCCTCCTCTCCTGTGACCTCAGGATGCAGACGGTGACTGCTGCGGTGGAGGAGCTGCTGGTGGCCGCGCAGCGGCAGGACCGCCTCACCGTGGGGGTGTACGAGTCGGCCAAGCTGATGAATGTGTGAGTCAGAACCCGCCCCGGCTGGGGCGCTGGGACGCCCTCCGCCTTGCAGGCTTTTGCATGGGGCTGAGGACGCCCCCAAATGAATGCACCCCACCTTGGACCCGGTTTTCTGGGCTGTTTGGGGGGGCACCTGCAGCATCCTGATACTTGACCATTTGCAAGCCTCCCACCCTTCTTTATTAAGAACCTTGAGCCCCTCTCCCCCACTGCCCTCGGCTGTTTGCACAGAGACTCCCGCGGTTTCTCTCTGCCTCGGAACTCTGGGTGCAGCAGCCGGGTGGCCCTTCCCCTGGCCCCGGGCGTCCTCACCTGACCCGCCTTCTCCCTTCTGCCCCTTCAGGGACCCTGACAGTGTCGTCCTCTGCCTCCTGGCCATCGACGAGGAGGAAGAAGGTGACATCGCCCTGCAGATCCACTTCACACTGATCCAGTCCTTCTGCTGTGACAACGACATCGATATCGTCAGGGTGTCCGGCATGCAGCGGCTGGCGGAGCTGCTGGGGGAGCCGGCTGAGACGCAGGGTGCCACCGAGGCCCGCGACCTGCACTGCCTCCTTGTCACGGTGAGCTGGGTCTCCGCCCTGCCCGGGCACCTGGGCCTCTTGTTTGTCAACAAAGTCCGACAGGCCGGTCTGCACCAGCTCAGCGGCCAGCCGCGCTGGGCATGTCCCGTGGGCTGTGGGTCAGCGCCTCGTCAGCCGGGCAGCCATTCATTTCCAGCTGCCCCTCTGCCTTCCCCAAGAGTGGGTGGGATGGGTTGATCCCCACCCGCTCCTGGGGCTCCCACTAAACCCCTCCTTTTTGCTCCCCACCAGAACCCGCACACGGACACCTGGAAGAGCCACGGCTTGGTGGAAGTGGCCAGTTACTGCCAAGAGAGCCGGGGCAACAATCAGTGGGTCCCCTATATCTCCCTGCAGGAGCGCTGAGGGTCCCCCAGCCAGGATAGCTCTTGCTGCCAAAAATAAGTAAATAAGCGTTGGACCCCCCCTCCCCACCAGAACACCCCCCCAAAACAACCCAACCCGCCAGACCATGGGGGCAGAGTCACTTGGAACTGAGGAGGAGCAGAGGGGAGTATGGGGCCACCTTCCCCCCCCCACCCGGGGAGGGGACACAGCCGGAAGCAGCGCCCCAGGTGGCAGCCACCGAGAGAGGAGAAGCAGGGACACCCCCCCACCCCGGGCCAGCAGGAGAAAGGGGTTCCGGGAGCCCAGGCCTCAGGGGCAGCGGAAGCCGGAAGGAGGAGCTGTTGTCTGCCCCCGCCGGGTCACAGAGGGCCTGGATGGACACTGCACGGAGTGGGGCGTCCCCACTCTTCTGGAGGGACCGGAGACATCTGCAGGCGCTATGCAACTCGGGAGCCCGAGGGCTGGAGCCCGCGCGGCGGCGGGACCAGCGGCGGGGAGCCGGGCCTGCACCGGGCGCTCCCGGCTCGCACTTCACGGACGCGCCGTCTCGTTACTTTGCACTTACTGTGACTCGGGAACCACTGTCAGGGCCGGGAAGCGCGCAGACCGCGTTTTTATTTCCACTGTGCTGGCCTTGGAATAAATTTCTCTAAAAGCTCTGGATCTTGCCGGGTGTGCGTTTCCCCGCGCGTCCCCCCCACCCCAGCTCACCAGGAAATGTCACTTAAGGCCCATTAGCAGCACGGGCGCCTCTGCAGCGACACCTCCCCTGGCGGCCGGCGCCACCACCCAGTTCCACAAATCTTGGCCTTTTTTTTTTTTTCTCCCCTCTTTCTCCTTCTCCTGCCCTGTAGCGATTAAGAGACAGGATTATTACAAAACCTAGTCACTGCGCCTCGCTGTGACCGGCTGCTCTGGAGCCAGCCCCCAGCTCTGGCACCCACGGTGGCGGCCTCCCCACCTCCGGTGACACTGCTGGCGGAGGTCCCTGACCACAGCCCAAGTCAGTGGGGGAGGGGACAGCGCCCCTGGGATGGAGTCCGGGGTCTCAGGCTTTGCAGGGGAGCTCTGGGGGGGGGTCCCCTTTCCACGCGCGTACCCACCCATCCTCGACAGCCGCGCTCCGTCTTAATGGTATCAGGTTTTTTCTCTGCGCAAACTGAAATCCAGCAGTGGGAAAATACCCCAGGAGGGGCCTCCCAGGCCGCCGGGCTTGGCACGGGCGGCGTTTCGCAGCTAAACCGAAACTGGTCGCCTTCTAATTCTCCAAAAATTACAGGCGCGGCGCCGCCCCCTCCCCGCCCCGCCCCTGGGCACCCAGCATCTGCCCGGCCTCAGTTTTCCCGCCCCTCGCCTGCAGGGTGGGTGAGGGCCGGGGGTTCTCTGGGCTCCGGGCCTGGGAATCAGGTACAGGGGTGGGGAGGGTCCCAGCGCAGGCCGCGACCTTTCCACCCAGCCCACGTGGGCGCGGAGGAAACCCCCCGGGTGCTTGGGAGTCACGGGGCTGGGGGAGCCCCGCGGGAGGGAATGGGGAAGCCCCGACGGCGACGGGAGGCGCGGGGATCCCTCCTCGGGGAGTGGGGAGCCATGAGTGGGTGGAGGTGGCGTGGAGGATGGAACCCAGGGTGAGAGGCTGGGGTGAACTGGTTGGATTCCTAGGGGTTCAGGGGATGGGAGAAGGGGTACAGGATATGTGGGAGCAAGAAGGGGAGCCCGGAGAATTTAGGGGTTCTGGCATGAGGTTGGAGAGGAGGAGATTCAAGGGGAAAAGATGGGAGCCCGGCAAGGTTAGGGATCTAGGAGAGGGAATCCCTAGAAGTGGGGGGCAGGGAAGAGTGGAGGCGATTATATAGGATGAGGGAGAAGCGAGGAGCCTGAGTGCGCTGCAGGAGGGAGGCGCCCTGGAGGGAGCTGCAGGGGGGGGGTTGCCCAGGCACTGGGGAAGGGGAGACCCAAGAGCCCCAGGCCAGGGGCTCCACCCCCAGAGAGACCAGGGGTCATTGAGGACCCATCTGTCCTTGGGGTGGGACTGCGTATCTGTCCTGGTTGTCCCCAAGGGCAGAGTGACCTCTGACCCACCTCCCTGGCCTCTGCCTGTGTGTGCCCTGTGCTTATTGGATCAGTGCCCCAAGGACAAATAGGGTGGGTGGAGCCCCAGCTGTGGGACCTCCAGCTAGGATCCCAACGTTGCCTGCCTCAGTTTCCCCTTCTGAAGAATGGGAATACTGCATAATCTACCCTGCGGATTGTTCAGGGAAGTACTGAAATCTAGACTCCTTCCCTGCGTGACTGCAGCTCCCGGATTAATATGCCTGACACAGAAAGTCATGATTACACCAACATTCCTGGCACCCTACTTAGGATTTGTGAATTTCCAGGGTGACCTTTAATCTCGTGAATCGGTAGGGCTGGGACAGCTTCTGTGCAAAATTAAAAATTCAGTGGGCAACCAGATGTGGTGGCACCTGCCTGGCATCCCAGCACTGTGGGAGGCTGAGGCAGGAGCATCTCAAGTTAGAGCTCAGCCGGGGGCAGTTTATGCAGTTAGCAAGATCCTGTCTCAGACCTGCAGAGGGGCTGTGGCTGGGAGCTCAGGGCAAAGGCCCTGAGTTCAATCTCCAGCACGGCAACATCAGTGAGCTTTTAAAAAAATTCAGTGGGCAAAAGATAAAGAACGTTTTCAGGCAGTGTTTTTCAAAATTCAAATGGATGTGGAAAAAAAAATCCATGGTGAACAAAATTTCAAAATTATAAATAAGACAGTCAGCTGCTGACTGTTCCCTGCGGCTCCGGGTCCAGCCGAGACACTTCCTGGAAGTCTGATGTTTTGCTTAGTCTTTGGGTTTTAGTTTTGTTTTTGAGACAGGGTCTCACTATGTAGCCCGGATGGACCTTTTGCCTCAGCCTCCCCAGTGCCGAAGGCTGGGATTACCATCGAAGGAGCCTGAACCTGGCCAGCATCTTGACTGGTTTACCCTGGTGTCTGGTCAGCCCCCAGGGAAGCCCCAAAGGATGGCCTGGAGGCTACACCCCCTCTCAAACTCCGGCTAGGCCAGAGAGATGTTCCCACAAGTCACGGGGCTGAGTTCCGCCCTCGGGACCCGGTGTCAGTGTACATCTGTGTGTTCTTTGGACAATGAGTATGACGTGTTTGGCGGTGCCAACTTCAGGCCTTCCACAGACAGGTGTGAAAAGCACGCACACAGAGACACGCACGCTCACATGGGTGACCCAGAGGCTGCTGTCACCTGCTCACCTCCACCCACGTACTTCCTGGCACAGGGTTCGAATCCTGGCTTCACCCGTTTACCTCGGGCAATTCTCCCAGCCGCTCCGGGCTCACTTTCCTCCTGCGTCACAGGTCCATTGGGAGCAGCGGCGCGTCCCCTTATAGCAGGGGCAACGCTGCGAGGTCAAGGCCAGCCTGGGCTACATAGTGAATTTGTGGCTTCCTGAACCATAGAATGAGATTCTGTCTCCACGAAACGAAACAAAGCAAAAAGAAGGAAAAAAATTAGAACTGTTTTCACATAAATATATACAATACACATTTAATATATCATTATATTAGAGATATAATCCATATATCATCAAATTAAAAAAATTTTTTTTGGTCTTTTTGAGGCAGGGTCTCGCTATGCAGTTCAGGCTGGCCTTGAGCTCACTTCGTACATAGCCCAGGCTGGTCTCAAACTCATAGCGACCCTCCTGTCTCAGCCTTCTGAGTGTTGAATGACGCGGGTGCACCACCAGGACCAACTTTATTTTTTTCTTGCTATATTTGTTCTGTGTGTGTGCATTGCTGGTCCCGAGAGGTAAGCACTCATTGCTGAGCTGCACCCCACCTCTCTGGCACACTTCATGGGGTTCTCAGACTTCACCCCACGGACACACTCAGTTGCCAGGTCCTGCATCTCTAGGTCCCAAGTATACCGACTTGTTCCCTGGACCCTGCTTCCCCTTTGCCAGGAAGCTGCAGGAGGCGGGGAGAGCTTCCTCCTGGCTCTGACACAGTCCTGTCCTGTGTTCCAGGCCACCGCCCTCTTCAAATCTCCACGGGGGCTCCTTGCGCACAGGCTCCCTAAACGCTACACTTTTAGGCCCCCATCCTGGGTCACAGGTCCCTCCCACCAGGTGATACACCCCCCCCCCAACTCTCTTCCCGGGGTGTGGCCCCTGGGCTCCACTGCCTGGAATCTGGAAGGGCTCGGCCTGGGGTGCAAGAAGAGGGGGAGGGGAAGGAGGGGGGTTGTTTGGAGGAAGTGGGGTCTCGAAAAAAAAAAGGCAGCTGCAGAGACCCCTGACCCCTCGGGGCGGTGACCGTGCCCTCCAAGGCAATCAGCGTGCCAGGTCCCCAGGGACCAAAGTATCAGAGGACACCTCCCCCCCACCCCGTGACCCGCAGAGGCACAAATTGGAAGGTCACCCCTTCCAGCCCCTTCCACCTCCGGACGCGGAACTGTTCCCAGCCCCGGGGGAGCGGTGAGAGGAGGAGCTGTCCCCAGAGAGCCTCTCGCGCACGTGCACGCGCTCCAGGCGCGAGCACACGCACCAGGGACACCCCCCCAAACCCGGGATGACAGGCGTGAACCTGTGCGTGGGATGACCTTGGTGCCACGCACCATAAATGCCTCCACCGCGTGCAAGGGGTAACGTTCGGGGAGGCGCTGTGGCCCCGCCGAGCTTTGGGTCTGCATCATGTCCGTCCCATTTACTAGCCGCGACGGCGCAACCAGCGTGACTCAGTTTCCCCGCCCATAGCGGTGGGGGGAGAAGGCGCCGGGCCCTCCCACGCTGCAACCCGAGGCGCACGCAGAGAGCCACCCAGAGAGCCCTCATTACGCCTCTCGCCACCCCGCCCTGGCTCCGTAGACTTTGGGGGGCGGAGAGAGGCGCTGACCTGAGCCCCAGACGCCCTCCCCCGGCCTCCCCATCTCCTTAAATTGATAATTGGAGACAGAGGCGGGAAGCTAGAGACAGACACCTCCAAGCGCGCGAAACGCAGGGGTCCCTCTGAGGTCTCTATTGATGGGGGCTGCGCAGCTCTCCAGCGCCCCTCTCCGGTGCGCCCTGGGCGCGCATCCCGAGTCCTCTGAGCCCCCCGCGCCGGCCGCCGACCCCCTCCGGGGCGCGCAGTGCCAGCCCCGCTCTGGTGCCCGCCAGGCGCGGTGTCTGCGGCGCGCGCGGCTGCGGGGGGGGGGGGCGTTCCGCGCCCACGGCGGCCCCGGTGGCGTCTCCCTCCCCGGGCCCTGGCGGCGGCGGGCGGGCGGGGCGTCTGCACAGACCCTCCTTGTGTGAGGCGCCTTCCCCGGGCGGCCTGGCGCGCAGGGCCCGGGCACAGCGCCAGAGCCTGGAATAGCTTCCCTGCCAGGCCGCCCGCCCCACGGCCCGCGGAGCCGCCTGACCTGCCCGGCCGCGCGGCGCGGAGCCCGGGTGCGTGCTCGGATGCACGGGCCGCGGCTGTCGCCCTGGAGCCTACAGTGTGCAGCCGCATGCTATGTAGACCCCCCCCGGAACGCGTGCAAGACCTACTGCGTCCAGCCACTTACCCAAAACGCGCTCAGCAAGAGCCCTGAGCAGAGGCAGCCCACGCTCTGCTCTCCGAAGGGCCGCGTCTACGCAAACCCCCAACGCGTTCACACCCACACTGCCACTTACCCCAGTGTGCAGGGGTCGGGGTGCCGCTGACATTTCCAAGCTCAAATGCTCACTGTGGGGCTGGGTGCGTAGATCAGTGCAAGGTTGTCTTTGCATGGAAGCCCTGGGTTCAATCCCCAGCACCCCCCCCCCATTTTTTTAAAGGAAAAGGAGAAAAATATTATCTTTGTAATCCCAATGCTCTGGAACGCTGGGGCAGGAGAATCTCAAATTTAAACCCAGCCTGGACACTTTAGCCACTAGCAAGACCCTGTTTAAAAAATAAATATGAAAGCTGTGCGTGGTTGCGCACGCCTGTCATCCTAGTACTCGGGAGGCTGAGGCAGGAGGATCGTTGCGAGTTAGACACCAGCCTGGGCTACAAAGTGAGCTCAAGGCCAGCCTGAGCTACACAGAGAGACTCTGTCTCAAAAAGACAAAAATAAAGTAGATAAATATGAAATTAAGATCAAATTTTAAAAGATGAAAGGGCTGGAGATTTAGCATCCCCAGTACAAAAAAAAAGCAAACCCCTAGATCTACAAAACAAACCCCCAGTGGGTCCAGAGATCCACCGGAAGTGAGATTGCTACTTTGGGTAGGACACATCCTGCAGGGCGCCCACCCCCCCTCTCGTGGCTGTGACTTGGGGGGCAGCAGGGGGTGGAGTGCCACCCTCCCTGTGGCCTGGGAGGGGCGCTCAGGGAAGCAGGAGGCTGGGTCTCAGGCCTTCCGGGAACCCCGGAGGGCAGGTGCAAGGGCTGGCAGTCTCCACGGGCACTGTGCCAGTCCCTGGCTTCCCTGAAACTGGGCACAGCAGCTGGGAGAGGCTTCCGGCTCGGCCCCACCTGCCCCGAGCTCTCTCGGAAGATGGGCGGGGCTGGCAGCCCGGACGAGCCGGCACAGGACCCGGATGGACCCGCGCTCCACCGGCGGCGGTGCGCATGCGTGCTTGTGCATAGGAGGTCTAGATCCTGCACACTCTTGAATGCACGCAGGCTTGCAATCGTGTGTTGTAGTCGCCCCGCGGAGGGTTGAGCTCATAATCTCCACAGGGCAGACAGAACAGAGATGCCTGCATGACACCGCCGCGCGTCCCTGGCGCCTGGCAGTGGGGTTGGCGCTGATCGGTGTTTGGTTAGCATCAGCGTGGACGCGGGCCCTGAGCGCCCTTGAGAACCAGCAGTTTGCGTATCGTGAGCACCAGAAAGGTCCTGGGAGCTGACGTGGGGGACTTCCGCAGGGGATAGGGGTCACCTCCCGCTGGGGTGCACCTGCGGGCCTCTCCTGCCCAATCAGGAAAAGCAGCAGCAGAGTCCCATGGAAAAGGGAGCCCAGGCCTCCTGGAGTGACGCTTCTTTGTTTACTGTTGTTTTTTGAGGCAGGGTCTCCCTATGCAGCTCAGGCTGGCCTTGAGCTCACTTTGTAGCCAAGGCTGGTCTCGAACTCAGAGCAATCCTCCTGCCTCAGCCTCCCGAGTGCTGGGATGACAGGCGTGCGCTATCACACCCGGCTTTAGGACATCTTTTTGCACCCACTATCTCCCCCTTCTTCTCTCTGCCATCTGCCAGTGTCACCCGTCTCTCTTGGTCCCCTCTCAGAGGCCACAGGGGTCGCAGCTGGGCCTGGAGGGCCTCCCAGTGTGTGGGGAGCACCCTCTGTCCCTGCTTGCATGATTTGAGCACCTGGGGTCGGGCCCTTGCTGGGAGCAAAGGGAGGGCTGGCGGGGAGGGGAGGCTAAGTCCTCTCTGGGGACAGAGCAGAGGCCACCTCCAAAGATGGACAGACTCACACCATGGGGGCCGTGACACAGACCTGGTCCAGCCACACGGCCGCTCTGTCCCCTGACCTCTGAAGGGATGTTTGTTTCACTTCATATATTTTGAGTTTCCTGAGACAGGATCTTGCTACTTAGCCCAGTATGGCCTTCAGCTCACAGGGATCCTCCTGCCTTAGCCTCCTGGAGGGATGGAATGACAGGTTTGTGCCACCACAATCGGTTTGGGTACATGTGTTTTGCATGTGTGTGTGTGTGTGTGTACATGTTCGTGTGCACTTGTGGGTTTGTATTTGTGGATATGCAGGTGTGCAATTTCCAAGCGTGTATGTGTGTGTGTGTGTGTGTGTGCAAGGGAAGCCCCAGGACCCTGGGATATTTATGCCCCTTATTTGGGGACCTTTCATGGGGCACACACACTGGATCCCCCAACAACAGTGGCAATCATAGTAACGGCTGTTGTGTTTGTTTCTTTTCTGGTTCTCTATATCCCTGTACTTTTACAAACACTTCAAGTTTATCTTTTTAAAGCTACATTCATTAAAGTATGATCACAAATAGCAAAAAACAAAACTTTTTTGCCAGTCCTGGGAACTATTATTTCATTTTGTTTTTCACATGACCAAGATGCAAGAGGCCTCCCTTTGGTAGTAAGTCCCCCCCTCCAGCCCCTGTGAGCAGTCTCTGGTCCCCTGGGACTCCCGAGTCCACTTCCTGTCTCTGGAGTCGCCTGTCCTGTGCGTTTCCTGTCTGTGGAGCCC
>PVLA01002692.1:178228-253870 GCA_004027455.1 Hydrochoerus hydrochaeris
ACTCAGCTGCGGCCTCTGCTTCTGGTGGTGACACCCCAAGCTACCCTGGGCACCCCCCACTCCAGCTGTTTGGGTGGCCCTGAATTTTCACCCCTCATGGACACCTCGGGGGTGGAGGCACAGGGTTTTTACAGGTCTGAGCTCGCGGAGGCCGCAGCTCTGCCCAGCCCCAGTGTCCTGCAGACCCGCGCGGCTGCCCGGAGCGCCCTGCAGGACAGCGCTGGACCCCACCCGGTCGCGTCACGACCTACAGCCCTGGAGGCTGCCGCAGGGGCCCAGACGGGCCGCAGACGGTGCATGTGCTCATCTTTCCAGCCGGGCCGTCTGGTCTCGACGGTAATTAGCTTCCAGACTGCAGGGAAACGGCAGCAGCCCCACGCCCCACGCCCACAGGCCCGGGCACCTGCACAGTGTGTGTGTGTGTGTGGGGGGCCCGCCTGGGCGCTGCAGCTCCCCCCTCCCCCCAGGGTCTGCAGAATCAGCCTGAGCTCCCGCTCCAGCGCCTGCCCTGCACACGGGACCGTGTCCAAAGCTTGCAGTTTGCACACGCGCGCCCGGGCTGCGCACGCCTCCACCGCGTCCTGCAGAGCGTGTGTGCACGGGGCTCTCTGAGTTTCTGGGCACAAGCGCGCGCGGGGGGCGGGGAGCACACGCACGCACGCACACGCACGCGCTACCGGGCTGGCGTGGGGGTGGGGCGGCCGCGCGGGCCGCGCCCCGCCTCCTCGGCACCCCCCTCCCGCCCTTACCCGGAAGACTGGGGCGGCGGGGCGCTGGCGTCACGGGTTTCCTCCGGCGCAGCGCGGGGGCCGGGATTCCCTGGCGCAGGAACGCCCGTGACGGCGGCGCCCGCGCGTGTGGGAGCCAGGGCTGGGATGCGGTGACGTCAGCCCCTAAGCTGCTGGAGCCCGCCGAGGTGGAGGGGGAACTTGGAGGAAGAAAGTGACTTTTTTTTTTCCTCTCCCATACAGAGAATTGAACTCAGGGGCTTTGTGTTGAGCTACAGCCCCGGCCCTTTTTGAGACAGGATCTTGCTACACTTCCCAGGCTGGGTTTGGATTGAGATCTTCCTGCCTCAGCCTCCCAGAGTGCTGGCACGATGATGATAATTTAATTTATTTCCACTGGGTCTGGAGAAATTGCCCAACAAGGCTGGAATTTGCAGTCCTCCTGCCTCAGAGTCCAGGACAGGGTGCTGGGATGACAGGCACGTGGCATCACACCTGGTCACTCCCTCTCGGCTACACTAGAGGCTCAGAGGGGGCTGTGGGTGTTCTGATGCCATCCAGCAAGCTGGGCACCGAGGCCAGATCTGTCCACACCGTGGGTCCCTCCACACCGTGGGTCCCTCCCCATCGCTGGTCTCTGTGGTGGCCGGGGCGGTGCCCGCAGCGGAGCCAGGGCGTCCAGCCTGCCGGCCGGGGTGTGCCCAGCCTGCCTTCCTGAGGACACCAAGTTGAGCAGATTCTAAATATAGCCTGGGAGTAGGCGACAGCTATTTTTAGCCTGAGTGCCTGGGTCCTCCCATTGCCCAGGTCAGCAGCCCTGGGGCCAGGATCTTGGGGAAGAGGAGGGGGTGCCCTTTCTAGGGTCTCCGCACCCTCCTGAGGGGGAGAGGGGTCAGTCTGGCCTGCTGCCCCCTCCAGCCCTGGGACTGTTTGGGGGGAAGCATTTGGGGACAAGCCTCCCCCCCGCTGGCCACCTTCTTTCAAATCCCTCCCCTCTCTAGCTGCTGCTGGCTCAGGCCTTTTGTGGGGCCTGGGGGGTGCTTTCTATTTTGGGAGGCTGCTGCTACCAGTGCCCTGGCTATTTTTAGCCTGTTTGGGGATTCCTCAGGGCTGGCGGGCTGGCCACCCTGCCTCCTCCTCCTCCTTCACCCACTCGAGTGTCCTAAGGAAAGAAAGGGCAGGGATCCACCTCTCCCCGTGGGGAGGCCCTATGTCCCCTGCTTGGAGAGGGAAGTGTTCAAAGGCGCCCCGAGTTCCGAGTTCCGGATGAGCTGGCCTTTCCGGCCTCCAGGAATCCCTGTCACCCCACACCTGAATGCCTTCTGCTGGCTGGGGTGGGGCTCCCTGACTCTTGACCTTTCCCCTCCTTTCCAGCCTGTCACGCTGTCATCCGCCCTGCTGAGAATGGATCTTGAGTTCCACACCGTTTGGTAGGCTTGGTCCCTTGTCTCCAAGGGGAGAGTTAATGGGGGGGGTAAACTGAGGCACAGAGAGGGCATTGAGGGTGGGTAATTCCAGGTTCACTCCCTGGTGGGGTGGTTTCATTACATTCCAGGTCCTGGACAGCTGGATCACGTCAGGGCACTTGCTTTACCTCTGGGACCTGCTTAGGGATCACTTCTCAGGCCCGGTCTCATGACAGGAGCCACATGGTGGCCAGCACAGGCTCCTGACTCTGGGCTCTGACCCATCCCCTGAGCGGCCTCCTGTGAGCCCATTCATTCTCCCCTCATCCCACAAGTATTTGTGAGATTGTTACCTCTGCTGTAACCAATCACCACTGGTTGCTTCTCTCAACAGTCTGGAAACCAGATGCCCCAAATCAGCCTTCCAGGGCTAAAATCCAAGGTACAGGCGGCAGGGCTGCTCCTCCAGAGGCTCTGGGGAGAAACTGGGTCCCTATTCCGGCTCCTAGAGGCACCAGCAGCCTTTGGCTTGCAGCCCCTTCCTCCATCAGCAGAGCCCACAGAACGGCCTCTCATCTTCCTGCCCCTGCTCAGGGAGACTTGGGGGACCCTGACGCCGGGTTCCCTGTGTGTCCCAGGACAGTTTTATCTCAGGACCGTTAATCCCATGTACAAAGTCTGCGAGGACTTGCACAGGGACGTCTCTGGGGCCTTTGCTTGGCCCACTGTGACATCCTCTCTCCTCAGACCTTGCTGGGCCCTGGACTGTGAGGGTCCCTCGCTCACAGAGCCACCGTCGGTATGGATCACGTGGTTAGAGCGCTGAGTGCGTATAAACGGGATTACCGCGTACAGTACAAGAGTCCAGGTTAAATTCGAGTTCTAGATAGACTGATAATAACTTTAGCATACCTCAGCGCCATGTAATGTTTGGAACATATTCATAATAAAAAACTTTCTAGTACATCTCTTTGGATCGTTGAGTCATATTAAAAAATAGGCGTATAGGATTCCCTTGGGTGACTAGGCCACAAGTTCCTATTTGTCATGGAAGGAATTTAACCAGAGGTGACAAGCTGCTGTGTTTCAAGATCCCACTGACCAGAGGGACTGACAGAGAAGGGTGGGTACAGAGGGACACTCCTTCCCCGTTAGCGCTTCAGCTGGGTACTCCTGGTCCTTTTATCTAGCCTGGGGCGCCAGGGCTCCTCTTAAAAATTCTAGCCCCTCATGCCTGTCATCCCAGCACTCGGGGAGGCTGAGGCAGGAGGATCGTTGCGAATTCGAGACCAGCCTGGGCTACACAGTGAGCTCAAGGCCAGCCTGAACTGCATAGAGACCCTGTCTCAAAAAGAAAAAAAAAAAAAAAAATTCCAGCCCCGTATCTGCGCATGCGTGTAGTGTTCTACCTTTGGCGTTGTTAAGTACTCGGCCAATCAGAGGCAGGGCCTTAGGGTCAGGGTCTGAGGCTTTGCGGGTCCTCCTTGCTGAGCAGCCGCATGTGGGCGTAGCTTTGAGGTGGGAGGAGTCTGGTGATGGGCGGAACCTAGAGGTGGGGAGGAGCCCAAAGGAGGGCAGGAATTTGAGGTGGGTGGCACCTAGAGGTGGGAGGAGCCTAGGGATGGAGATCTCGAGGTGGGAGGAGCCTAGAAATGGGCGGGACCTCGAGGTGGGCAGACCCTCACTCGGGCTCACCTTGGTGGTCCAGTTTAGGGACCCACGGGTGTGAGGGACAGATCTGGGGAGCAGGTCGTGGCTACCATGGCATCATGCTCCCTCTCAGAAACCGTAGGTGAAGTGTGAAGCCACTCAGGCCCAGCCCCAACCTCCAAGCCTGTCCCCTGTCACCCTGATCCCCAAACCTGTCCCCAGGTGGTGACTGAGGTTGGCAGCCAGCAGCAGGTTGCAGAGGCTGAGAAGCCATGGCCTCTGCACAGAAAGGGGCGGGATCCTGAGGCCTGGGCCACCTGGTTTCCGGGACAGCACCGCAGGACAGCAGGCTGCAAGACAGCTGTCACCTCGAAAGGAACGGCCAGAAACACAGAGGAAACCTCAGGCCGACCAGAGGGGAAGTCGGCCTCCTGTGGGACCAGGAAGCAGAGCCGGGAGCCGCCAGAAGCACAGGCCTGAGTCGGTGGCAAACTTTGCCTCTGCTGTCCCTTCACAAAAGCACCGTGCTGTCCCCTTTGGAGCGATTTCCAGGGCCGGCGGACCCACCCCCTCCAGCCCTCTGGCCATCACCCTGAGGGACGCTGTGCGCAAAGAGTTTTAGGAAAACCCAGCGCTCTTTGGCCGGCCTGGCCCTGACGGGCTACTCAGGAAGAGGACGAGAGGTGGACAGCACGTCCTCCCTCCCTGCTCGGGTGGCTGCCCAGAGGTGGCCAGGGTGAGGCTGGCAGACAGATGTGGTAGCCGGGTGGGGATGGGGCTTCCAGCCTTTCCTGCAGCACCCAAGGTTTTCATGGCCCAACCTTGAGTTTGTTTTTTTATTTTTTGTGTGTTTAAGGTACTGGCAAATGAACCCACAGCCTTTGCATGGAGCGCCATCCCCAGCTCCCCCCTCCTTTGTTTTTGAGACAGGGTCTCACTACATCACTATGTTGCCCAAGCTGGGCCTGAACGGGAGATCCTCCTGCCTCAGCCTCCCTGAGTTGGGGTGCCAGGTGTATGTTACCACATCCAGCCTCCTAATCCTTTTCTGTTTGACTCAGGTGAAGGTCAGGTTGCTGCTTGTGGTCCCCCCACCCCCGCACCCCAAAAGAGGCTGCTGCTGGCACCAGCCTCAGGTCGTGAGGGAGCTCCCTGTACATGGTTACCTGCTACTAGCTGATGGTACTTTGGCTTGGGTTCAGAGGACTCTTACTGCTACTCTATAATTTTGTATTTTGCATAATGTCCCATAGCTGGATTGGTGGCCTTTGCAGACTGAGGCTTCCCAGTGCCTGGGGCTTCTCTTTTATTCCTTGGCTGGTAATTTTAAATACCCCACCCTCTTGCCCCAATCCCATCGCCTCCTCTGCCTCTGTCCCTCCTGTCCCCCTCATAAAGACCCTGCAATGACACTGGGTCACCTCAGATAATCCATAATAATCTCCCATCTTGAGATTCTTAACTTGGCTGGGCAGGAGGGGGCTCACACCTGTCTCCCAGTGCTCTGAGAGGCTGAGGCAGGAGGACTGCAAGTCCCAGCCCAGCTTGGGCGATGTACCAAGATACTGTCTCAAAATAAAAAAAATAAAAAGACTAAAAAATAAAAAGAATGCAGCTCAACACAAAGGGCCGGGGTTCGAACACCAGCACTGGAGGAGGAAAAAACAAAAGCAAAAACAAAAATAGACCCTTTAACTGAATTCTGTCTGCAATTTCTTTCACCTCAGGGGACCCATCCCTGGCCTCTGGGTGTGGATGTGGCACTCAGTAGTGGCTTTTTTCACAATCACACCTCCTCCTCACTCGTGAGGTTTATTTCCTGGAGCACAAAGTTTCTGTGACTGTCCCTGTTAGTACTCTCACAGGAGCTCGGGCTTTGATTTTCCTTGAAGTCCTGGGGATGGAACCCAAGGCCTTTGTACTGAATCCATCCCCAGCTCTTTTGAAAGGTTTTTTTTAAATTTTAAAACAAGGTCTCACTCTGGGTGAGGTAGCTAACATTGTCATCCCAGCCCTGGGGAGGCTGAGGCAGGAGAACTTCTGTGAGTTTGAGGTCAGCCTGGGTCACATCGTGAATTCAAGTCCAGTCTGAACCTTCCTAGCGAGACTGCCTCACCAGACCAAACCAAACCAAACTGCACCAAAAGACGGGTCTCACTGCTCAGGCAGTGGCCACATTGCTCAGGCGTGAGCTGAATGCCCGATCTTCCTGCCTCAGCCTCCCAGAGCACTGGGAGACAGTGCTCTACGTGTTTTCTTGTCACTGAATCCCTGAGCTGTTTCCAGTTTCTGATTTTTGGGACAAAGGCCACTCTGAATATTCCTTCCAAGATGTTTGGTGGCGCGTGGTTTTATTTCCCTTGGGTAAACAGCCAGGTGGTAATGCCGGGTCACGGCCTGGGGTGTGCCTGGAGTTCCAGGAAAATGTCAGACTGTTTGCAGAGGTGGCCCTGCCAGGACACACTCTCCGGGGCCATGTTGGAGAGTTTGGGCCGCTCCCCCACACCCCCTAAAAGCCCCAGTTTGTAGTCATTGAGGTGGACGTGGGGTTGATTGAGTGGATTTTGAGGGGAAATAAATTCGACATAAAACCAACTCTTTCAGCACCCACCTGGCTCCGTCCCTGCTGTCCACCTCAAGGATCTTGCACCTCCCTGCGCTGAGCCTCTGTCCCCAGGAAGCAGGACCCCTGTCCCCTCCCGAGCCAGGCACCAGCTCCTTCCCAACCCCACGGCTCCCTTTTGGAGAAGTTTGGGGACTTTAATGTGCTTCAATTTCTTTCTGTCCCTGGAGAACTTGAACAAAGCCCTCAGGATGCCGGGAGGATATTTTGATGGCTGAGACAGAGCCACCTCATGGGCATGTGACCCCTGAGTCACCCGGGGCCCTGTGTTTGCTTGGCTTGAAGGCCTCACGGTCATGGCCTTGAGATTCTGGGAAATTTTTGGAGATGCACCCCGCCTTTGGGTTTTCTAGGAGACCAGAGGGTTCTGTGGCCGGGTCCCATCCTCGGTCCCCTGCACAGCCCCGTTCCTCGCCTGCTCACCGTACAGCTCTGCAGGGCCCAGGCGTCCCAGCCACTAGGAGCCGGGTGACCCCTGACCAGAGGGGAGCCAGGGCCTCTGGGGTCCCCCTTCCACCTGCAGCCTGGGACGCTGTTGGGTGAGTTTGTGGGACTGAGTCCCGGCTCACACTGCCAGCCAGTCACTGTGGCGCTGCCCTTGCTGTCCTAGGCTGTCCCCAAGCTATCATCCAACCTGGCCCCGCTCTGCCCGTGGGGTCCCCTGCAGGCTTTTTCGCTTTGCAGTGTCACTGGAGAGGGACCCCAGGG
Source organism: Hydrochoerus hydrochaeris (assembly GCA_004027455.1). Classification (NCBI taxonomy): domain Eukaryota; kingdom Metazoa; phylum Chordata; class Mammalia; order Rodentia; family Hydrochaeridae; genus Hydrochoerus; species Hydrochoerus hydrochaeris. The sequence continues at coordinate 185,344 of PVLA01002692.1, forward strand.
CCTCCCACATGCCAGGCAGTGCTACACGGGGTACAGGAAGCACAGATAAGCCGAAAAAGAGTGAGAGAAACAGGAATAAGCCTCGGGCCGCATGCGACAAACCCAGAGGTGTGCGGCTCCCTCAATGGCGTCTCCGTGTGACATCAGGCTGGCTGGGCAGCCGCTGGGGACAGGTGCCTCAGGCCCCCGGGTCTCAGCCTAGGAACAAAGGACAAGCAAAGAAGCCGGGAAAGGAAAAGTGTGCGTTTTACTGTGTGTGACAAGGGACAAGGTGACAGTTCCGGGCGGGGAAGCGGATGGGGACGTGGGGCTCCAGGTGCGGGAGGGGGTGAGTGTCGCCCCCGGGAACGGGGACCCTGGCTGGGTGACAGCGTTGGCAGCAGTGACCTTGGACCAAGGGACTAACCCACATCACATGCATCATTGTCGTATGGCTTCTGTGAGGGACCCCGCCGCTGGCCGGCTGGTGGGGACAGGGGCCCTCAAGGGCAGGGGCGCTTAGGTGGCTTCAGTTGGGCTTGAGCTCAGGCAGGCCCGGGTCCTCGGGGACAGGGGGGACACAGAGGGGAGACGACACCTCCCCGCTCCCTGCGGGACGCGGGTCACTCAGAGCCACTTTGTCCTTGGCCTGCGTGTAGGGGTCACCTTCTGGGACCTTGGGGACAGGGCTGGCCGGCCTCGGCCCAGATGGGGTCAGGAACAGGGCTTGGCCAGCTGCAGCGCCCAGAAATGCTGGACCAGGCCGCAAGGACAAGGGACAAGCCAGGGGCGGGGGTGGCACAGCGCTCTCACTTTAGCACGTGGGGAGGCTGAGGCAAGAGGGTCCAATCCAGCGTGGGCTATTTAGTGACTCAGTGAGGTTTCGTCTCAAAACAAAAGATAATAATAATAAAACAAGGCTGGGGCTGCAGCTTGGTGGGGAGACCCTGGGCTCCACCCGTGTCACACAGAGAAATTAAAAAACAAAAAATGGAAAGTGGGGAGAATCTCCCTGTCCTCCGTGTTGGGTAGGTGCTGGGTTTACTGACTTTTTCTCTTCTAAATTTAGGAAAAACCTCACGGGCTTCAGGCCTTCACCACCTCCCGGGGGCCCAGGGCTGTGGCCATCTGGTCACCAGACTCGGGGACAGTGTGTTGGCACCTGCAGGGGGGCTGGGGTGACGTAGGGAAGCCAGCCTGTCTTTCCCCTCCTGGCCTCAGTTTACCCAGCATGCGCAGACCCTGGGGTCCTTGAGTCCTGCTTGGGTCCCTCTCTGGGACCCCCGCCTCGCCCTGCTCCCTGCAGCGCAGCGGCTCCCCGGGTGGGGACGGGGATGCTGAGCCACCCGTGGGCTGGGCTTGGCACATCTGCGTCTCTGCCTCCCTGGTGCTGGCAGGGCTGTGGGGTGCCAGGTTGGGAGTGCGACACCTACTCTGAGGATTAAGGCTTCTTTGAAAGACAAGTGGGGACCAGGGTGGACCCTAGGGGAGTGACGTTGGGCTGGGGGCTCCCGGACCAGCCGCAGAGAGCAGTGCTGGGGAGAGGCCTGTGCGCCCCCAGCCCGTGCCCTCCGGAGCCCCCAGGAGGGGCCAGGCAGCCCCAGCTCTGGCCTGTGCCTTGCCCGGGCCCTGGCCGACTGGGGACCTGGCACCTGCTGCACTAGGTGAGCTGGGGAAGCACTGGGGCTGCCACCTCACCTTGCTGGGAGCGTGGGCGACCTGGGCAACAGTACAGGGACTGTCCTGGCTGGGCCTTGGATCCTGATGTCCACCAGGGCCATGGAGGGCAGAACCGGGCTGGTATTTGCTCCACTGCTGGCTGCCGGCTTGAGCCCTATGACTCCAGGGCCCAGAGCAGTGTGGTCTGTCCCCACCCTGTGACATGTTAACGTTGCCAAGCTGGTGGGAGGGGTGACGGGCGGACCCTAAGCCTGGCAGACCCTGCTCCTGTCCTCACAGTGAAGGGCCTACGTCCCACGGGGTCAATGGAAAGACAGGGTGGCCAGCACGGAACAACCGCTGCTGCCACGTCTGGGACCAGGGACCTTGTCTCACAAAGTCCTTCATGGTCTCTTCAAGATAATTCAGCAACTTTTGGCCAGGCGTGGGGGCGCACGCCTGTCATCCCAGCACTCTGGGAGGCTGAGGCAGGAGGGTTGCAAGTTGGAGGCCAGCCTGGGAAATTTAGCAAAATCCTGTCTCAAAAGATAAAAAGGGCTGGGCTGGAGCTTGGTGTGAGAACCCTGGGTTCCATCGCCATGGTGTCCACCTCCTGCCAAAAGAAAGAGAGGAAAGGAAGCAAGCCAGTCACAGCAAGGGGCAAGAGAAGCGAGGTGGGGCTGCTACCTTTCACCCAGACCCCACAAACCCACACCAGGGCAGGTCCAGGCTGGCCTTGAACTCGCAGAGATCCTCCTGCCTCAGCCTCCTGAAAGTGCTGGGAGGACAGGCGTGTGCCACCACCTGGCTAAGTCCTGAAAATCCATTTCTGCGATGTGGCATGAGGAGGGCGTGGCTGTGGGGTGCCCAGCGCCACCGAGAGGGTGACATTTCTGTGTCACCTGGCCCGGCTTCAGCAGGGAGAGGTTAGGGTTTTTTACATGGAGAGATCGTGTTTCTCCCCCTGAAGGAAGTTTGTGCTGTCCACCCTTCCCCCCCCCGTCTGGACCTTTGCTTACAAAACAAAAAGAACCCCAGGCGGCCAGTCCAGAGGGAGCTGGCCCCTGGCCAATGGTAAGGAGACCCTGTTTCTGCCCCTGGCCCACCCCCTACCCGCCATCCTCTGGGCCGGGCCGTGGAGATGTCACAACCCTGTCACCACAGCCACGGCGCTTGGGCTGCCCGCTTATTCCCACTGGGAGGGGGGCTGGAAGCCACTGTCCCTGTTTTGGGGAGCCCCTCAGGGGGGCTTCCGGGAAAACCCAGCCCCATGAGGTGCATAGCTTTGACCTCCTTGGGGCAGCTGGGGACCCCGGGCATTTCCCTAGGGTTTAGGGACCCAGACGTGTTGGTTGCGCCAGGTTTCAGACGGTCCCTTAGGGCAGGAGCAGGAGACAGAGACAGGGAGACAGGGGCGGGGGACGGCGGCCTACAGGATGGTGCACGGCTTCTTGTCCTTAAAGGGATTCTCCGAGGCGGGGACGCCGACCAGCAAGGGGTCGCTCCGCGCGTGCTGCTCACAGTAGCTCATCAGCTCTGAGGAGGCCTTGGACACCTGCGCATGGCACAAGGAGAGCGGGGAGGTGACCAATGGCAGAGGGATGCCGCAGCCAGGGGGTGGACAGAGGGGCGCACACATCACCAGAATATTACACTGCCAGGAAGAGGAACGGGGCTGTGATGCTCGACACGGTGCAGGTGGAGATGCCAGACACAGAAGGATACACACAGTGTGGGCTCCGTGGATGGGAAATGCCCAGGATGGGTGAAGCCAGGGACAAGAAGTGCAATTCTGGGTGCCGGGACTGGGGAGGTGTGGATGCTCATAGGGACGGGGCTGGTTTTGGGGTGTTGTGGAACCAGGTAGAGATTGAGGACGCACTCAACATCCCTCGTGAGGGCTCCAGTAGGACTCTGAACAGTTAAGTTCAGAGGAAGCTGGGTACAGGGCCGCACACCCGTCATGGCAGGGTTCTGGGAGGCTGAGGCAGGAGGATTCCAAGTTTGAACCCAGCCTGGGCATTTGAGCGAGACCCTGTCTCAAAATAAAAAAATAAAAAGAGCAGGGGATGTTGCTTGGTGCAGAGACCCCAGGATCCATCTGGCCCAGGAGGGGACTCTGCAGGGACTTCCCCTCCTGCCTGCCCCAGCCACGCTGGGCATCCAAGGACGCTTAGCGGTCACACCCAGCCGGGTCCCCTGGGCCACCAGTGAGGACAGAGCAAGCGCTTCTGACCTGCATCTCTGTGACCACTGAACCCACGGGGGACTTGGGGACCCCATCGTTCGCCTCTGATGCAGGGTGTCCCCGGCTCAGCCGCTCTCCCCATCTCTCCTGGCCATACATTTGGGGGGTGCTGTGAGCTCGGCCCCATGCTCAGCCCTGCAGGTCCCAGCAGTCACCAGCCTGGTACCTGAGGACACTTGCCTGGGACCCCAGATTCATAGCCAGCCTTTCCCTCCATGGCCTGGACAGTGAGGAGGGGGCATAAAATTCAGAGGGTACCTGGAGGGGACAGAGTCAGGGTCCTGACCTCTCAAGCTGCCCAGCTGTCACCAGGATGGCGGAGGACAGGGTGGGGACCCTCCGATGTCAAATGCAGGGTGGGGCCAAGGGCTGGCTCAGCTCACAGAGGAAACCATTTCAGTCAGTCTTCTGTCTCAGCCCCCAGGAACGCCGAGAACAGGCCCCACAGGTGAGTCTGTCTGTCCCTCCTTGGTGGTGGGGGCGCCCGGTCACCCTTTCCTCAAATTCCCAGGTCTGAATGTTTGCGCAGGTGACCAAACACCATACAGGTCCCTTGAGCCAGGTCAAAGGACTCTGCTTTCTTTTTAGTCTTGTTTGTTTGTTGGTTGGTACCAGGAATCGAACTCATGACCCTGCGCTTGCCAGGCGGGCGCTGTGCCGCTGAGCTACATCCCCGGCCCTGCTTTATTTATTTATTTATTTATTTTATTTTTTTTTTTTTTTCCTTTTTTGAGACAGGGTCTCGCTATGTGGTTCAGGCTGGCCTTGAGCTCACTTTGTAGCCCAGGCTGGTCTCGAACTCGCAGCGATCCTCCTGCCTCAGCCTCCCAAGTGTTGGGAATATATAATGCCCCCACCACTCCCAGCTCTGGTATTTTTTCAGATGTGGTCAGCATCAGACTGACTGAAGAAGGCTGCCCCTCTGAGGTGTGCATGGGCCATGTCTAATCAGGTGAAGGCCCTAGGTGTGGACAGAGAAGCCTCCAAGTGGCCTTGGGATCTGAGAGGAAACCTCAGCTCTCAGGCCAGGCTCCAGCCTGCCGCCTGCTCTGCACCCCACGCCACACCAGCCGACCCCTCAGAGGACACCGATGTCTTCTGTGTGTGCCGTGTCCCTCACTGATGCACTGAGAGTTGTCCAAATGTCACACAACGCCCCATGCAGGCTGTGAAGCTGTGAACCCCATTCTGCTAGAGGCCATGGCCCGGGGCTGGTGCTGGGGGTGACGGGCTGTTCCGGAACTAGAAGGTTAGGCGACATCCCCAGTGCGCCACATGCCTGGCACTTAGAGACAGTGGCCTTGGTGTCACGTCGGTCTTTACTCTCCGGGGTCCATCTGGGGAGGCTGGACCAGGAAGCTCCCTCCTTTTGGCTTTTGCTAGTGCAAAACTCAAACAGGCTCATTGCAAAATTTAAAAAAAAAAATGCAGACACTGCAGACACCTCAAAGCCACAGCAGAGGCCACCCTGGGGCGGGGCCTGCCGGGGCCCCCCTCTCCCAGGGTCCCGGGGCCGGGCTCACCTTGATGCGTTCAATGCCGGCCTCGATCCGTAGCTGCTCCACGAGCTTCCGGGCCTGTGCCACGTTGTTAGTGGTTGACATCCTGGGCCATCAGCCTGGGCCCCAGCGCCAGGAGAGCTGCGGGGGAGCAGGGGGGCCTGAGTCGACTGCTGGGGTCACCGGCTAAGCCCCTCCTGTGCCTCTCGGGGGTCAGGGCACGGTGTCTGTGGCCCGAGTGTCCCCGGGAGAGGCCACCCCCTCTGAATGAGGAGTACGGGGTGCGCCCCAGACCCCAGTGTTTCCTGGGATCTCTGCCCTGCCGGGTTCCTCCCCCCACAGTGAGGATTGGTGGGGGGCGAGGGTTTTTCTGTGTTTTCTGGGTGCTGCAGGGTGCTGAGCCTGTGCCAGGAGCTCCCCCAGGTCACACAGCCCCCCCACCCTTCTCCAGAGTTCCCTGCTGGGGGAGCAGCAGGTGAGAATCACTGTCTCCACACTGAGATAGGTCACTGGGGAGCCGGGTGGGGCACCCTCTGGCTGTAGGACCTGGGCTTATTTCTTTCTTTCATTCACTCAGCAAACCATGGCCCACGTGAGAGACAGGGGCCCCAGTGCAGTGAGAAGCTTTACTTTCGTTTCCTGCTCAGAGTGGTTTCTGGGAAAGGCGACACGGGGAGGGGCTGGGCCAGAGACTCCTGGGACATGGGATGGTGAACCCCTGACGTCCCAGTGCTCTGGGAGGCTGAGGTAGGAGGATCGTTGTGAGTTCGAGACCAGCCTGGGCTACACAGTGAGCTCAAGGCCAGCCTGGGCTGCATAGAGACCCTGTCTCAAAAAGACAAAAGAAAAAAAAAAAAAGTTTTATTTCTCCCACCCAATTTTTATTCGATGAGCGCTAAGGGTTCTTCTTCCCTTAGGGACAGCAGGGGACAGATGTCAGGCACCCCATGTGATGCAGGGACTTAGCTCTGCACCTTGCAGGGCCCCAGGGGGCCCCATGGAGGGCACCCAGCCCAGGGGTCAGTGTTGGCGGGCTGGGGAGCCCAGTGGAGCCAGCCTGGCGTGGGGAGCCCTGGGAGCCCCGATCCTAGCCGGGCAGACACTCAGCTAGTTAATCATGCAGCACCGGTGTCTGTCATTAACACACGACATCGCCGGCTGCTTTGTAGTCCTGGAGCTGGGGGGCTGCAGACCAGTAAAGACAGAGTCGAGATTTTGGAAAAATTCCTGCTGGGTCATAAATTGGAATGCGTGGATCTCCGGGGAATGCTGAGGGGTGGGGCCGGGCAGGGTTCCCTGTGCCCTGCAGAGGAGGGTGGCAGGGCTCGGGGAGGCAGGGCCGGGCTGGGAGGGCCAGCGTGCCTGCACAGAAGGGAGATAGATGGGGCTGCGCCTCATGTGCACGCCTGTCCTCCCAGCGTTCTGGGAGGCTGAGGCAGGAGGGTCATGGCTTCAGACACAAGCTGGGCAATGGAGCAAGACCCCGTCTCAAACTAACCAAAAAAAAAAGGAAGAAAGGAAGAAAGATCCCCACAAAGGTCAAAGGAGGAAGGCGCTGCATTTTTATGCAGTGTGACCATGAGGGGAGCCACGGGCTGCTGAAGGGTGCACAGAAGCTCTCCGCGTCCCTAATCACAGTTTCAGTTTAGGCTAAAAAAAAAAATTCCTTCGGCCACGCCGGCTGCCTGGCAGGCGGGCAGACGAGTGGCAGTGTGGGCGCCGGGGCTGAGGCCGTGTGGCTGTCAGGGATTGGACTCAACCCCAGCTTCAAAGCGACCACAAGGGCACCCCGCGCAGGGAGAAGGTCCGGCCTCAGCTTAAAATACCTAAAGTACTCACCGCTAAATATAGTTCAGGCAGCGGGCCTAGGGCTGCTTTGCTTGGAAGCCGGTGGGGGTCCTCTCAGCACCCTCCGGGGGTCCCCCAGGGCTCCAGCGCCCCACTGTCCCCACGGCCAGCACAGCTCCGGGGACAGAGGCTCCTGGCCAGCGGGGTGCATTCCGCATGTGCACACACGTTTGTGTCCGTGGAAATGTGAGCGCCCGCACACGTGTGCACGGCATGCCCGTGCCTGTGTGTGCGTGTGTGTGCATTTGTGTGTGGCTTTGCAGACCGGGTACACACGTGCACGCGTAAGAATGCGTGTCTGTGCATGTGTGCACACGCCCGCTTCCGTGTGTCAGCACACACCCGTGTGCACGCCTGTGTCTTAGTCCAAGCGCATGGTGCGTGTGTGCACACGCGCACAAGTGTCTGTCTCAGGGTGAACTCTGTTCACGACAGCAGTGCGCACCTGAGCATGTGTGCGTGTGACATGCACGCCTGGGGTGTGTACGCACACACAGGTACGGAGATACCTATAGCACGGCCACACAGCCTTGCACACCTGTTGGTGTGTTTCAGCACAGCGTGCTGCGTGGACGCGCCGACGCGCCTATGTGCGTGCAGGCATGCATGCGTGCGTGCGTGCGCATGGTGTGTGTGTGCGTGTTCACATGAGCACCTGCTTGTGCTGAGGTCTGATTTAGACGCCTGGTGCATCACTCGCTCCCTGTGTAGCCACTTCCTGCTGTCCCTGGCCCGGCCCTGACTCACAGGCCAGCCACGCCCCAAGTTAGGACACAGCGGTGGCACGGAGTTGGTGGGGACATTCCTTGCCACGGAGGGCACTGGCCCGCGTGATGGCACCAGCATAGACTGGGCCAGGCCTGCCCAGGCAAGTGGAGTCCGGGGCCCTGAGCTCGCCCTCCAGGGGCACCAGCCTGGTGCCAGCTCCTGACGCAGCCGCGGTCTCCTGAGGGGCAGGTCCAGGCCTGGCGAGGCCAGGGCATGACCTGGGGTGCAGGGTTTTTAGAGCCGCTGCCAGGTCCTGCTCCAGTCCCAAGCTGGAAGCGGGGAGCTTTGCCCAGCACCCAGCTTGGTCCTGCGGGGCGGCCCAGGTCCCATTGGCACCGTAGGAGACAGTAGGGGACCCAGGCAGGGCACAGGATGACCACCACCAGACAGAGCAGAGCCGGGCGGAGACACAGGTGGGGCCTGGTGCAGGCGGACCCGGTGGAACTTGGGGCTGGGAAGGCAGAGAACCTCTGGGGAGCTCAGGTCCTCTCGGCGGCATCACCAGGCCCTGTCATTGTCATGGGGGGCGTCCTGGGCGCTGCGGGGTCCTGGCCTCGGCCCACTCTGTCCCAGGAGCTCTCAGCTGTGATTCCCAGCAAGAGCCACAGGACAAAAATGCAAACGGTACCCAGTGCTCTCCATCCTGGAGCGGTTACCTAGCAACCAGAGCCATGCAAGGGATCTCAAGGATGGAGAACGACCCCCACCAATCAGTCCCTCGAGCTGTGTGATAGATACTGACATGACACTCAGAAGTCAAGAAACCGGACAAAGTCCAACCCTTCACGTAACAGGTCATTCAGATAAGCCCAGCACCCCCGGCGCTACAGGAGGCTGAGGCAGGAGGACTGTAAGCTCGGGCCCAACCCAGGCAGCCGAGTGAGACCTTGTGTCGAAGTGGAGTGAGAAAGGGCCGTGGCCCATTCGTGCCGAGTATTTGTCTAGTGTGAAGAGGACCCAGGATTCCAGCCACAGGCCCAGGGGGGAAAAAATTCAACAAACATAACAAAAACAAAAACCAGACATCATCGCACTGGTAAACAACAGAGTCAGTAAGCAGCGGTCTCATTTGTAACCATGGACAGCTGGGAATGGGCTACAATTGTATTTCCCTGTGCCACGTGGAACTGGAGAAAAACTATCACCCGTGGTTGGGAAAATGAGTCAGGATATAACCACCCTCACCTCTAACCATCTAAGACTCAATCTGGTTTTTTGTTTTTTGCTTTTTTTTTCTTTTTTGAGACAAGGTCTTGCTATATATTCAAGCTGACCTGGAACTCACATCAATCCTCCTGCCTCAGCCTCCTGAGTGCTGGGATTACAAGCCTTTGCTTCTGTACCCAGCTTACCATTTAATTTAACTTGGAAAGAATTATGGACTCATGAACAGTTTCGAAAACAATCTAGAGGCTCCCCCACACTCCTTGATACCTCCCCCAAGGTGACAGTGCTGTGACGTGGGACATTCCCTATTCTCAGGAGCTGTCACCTGCTGCGGGCCGGGGTCCCTAGCTGCTGGCTGGACAGGCTGGCCACAGGGGCTGCAGAGAAAGCGGACTCAGCCAATGCTGGTTGGTGGAGGGCTCCTCCGATGTCCGGGGCCAGCCTGCCCTGCGGGGGGGACCCTCAAGGCCACTCCTGCCCTCATAGTCCTCGACCGACGACGGGATGGGGGGCATCAGAGCCGCTCTGTGCCCTGGGCCCTGCGGGGTGCTGAGCCGTGTCCCTGGCCCCGAGCGAGCAGCCCTCCCTCTGTTGTGACAACCATAACCCCCGTCCCACTGGGGCAGAGTCCAGGGCCCTTCTGTAACTCGCCGCCAGGCACGGCTGCCAGAAAGGTTTGTGGGTGAAAGGCGGCGGGTTTGAACCCGGCCACCCTCCTGCCCCAGCCAGTGCGGCAGGGCCGGTTTGCTGGGAACCATTGGGAAACCTCTCAGCTTTCACTACGGCCACGGCCCTGGCCCCTGCAGCACCCCGGGCCTGGGCGGAGGGTGCAGAAAAATCGCCACAGCCCCCCTGGCTTGGCCCGGGGCCCAGCAGACAGTGGGTGGTTTTGCACATCAGGAGCTGGCACCCCACAGCCCTCTTCCACCTCTGTGCCTCTGAGTCAGCGCGGACACTGGGGCCAACCCTGTCCTGGCCACCTGGACTGTCAAGGAAAGGTGAGGTGTGGCTGCTCGGAGCTGGGTGGCTGGCGCTGGGGGCCTGCAATGATCAGTCACCTGGGTCACTGCCAGGGATGGCCTTCCTGGCTGCGGGAAGCAGCAAAGTCCCTTGGTGAACCAGAGTTGCATAAACCGGATCCACAGAACATTCGGGTTTGGGAGAGACAGAGCTGAGGTTACCCCAGGGAACTCGTCTCAGGGGTGAAGGCCACTGCAGGTCCCCCGAAGGGGAGGGGATGGCACGTCTCCAAACATGGACCTCCTGAGACTGAGTCCTGACTCTGTGCCCCGGCCTGGGGGGAAATTCTGCTGGCTCCCAGATGACAATGACCCACATCCAAGGTCTCCTCCTGGGCCCTGTCTGAATTCTGCACCAAGCTCGGGGTCATCAGATGTAGCCTTGCACAATGGGGCCATCAGCTGATAAGGTTAAAGTCTTCTGCTGGGTGCAACAGGAGAAGCTGACCAGAAGAGCAAAGGTCTGCTGGGGTTATTGGAGGAGCCTGGGAAGCAGGTAGAAAATTTCCAGCCAGGATCCAGGGGGTAATGGCTGCCCCTGACCTCAAAGTCATCTTTGGGGCTACTTTTTTTTTTTTTTTTTTGTCTTTTTGAGACAAGGTCTCACTGTGCAGTTCAGGCTGGCCTTGAGCTCACTTTGTAGCCCAGGCTGGTCTCAAACTTGCAACGATCCTCCTGCCTCAGCCTCCCGAGTGCTGGGATGACAGGTGTGAGCCACCACGCCCAGATTGGGGCTACTTTTTAGATGCCCCTATGGCTGAGTGCTGAATCACCTCCACCCCTGGTACTGGACGGAGGTGATTATAAATTATCATTGGCTCTCCATTCTGGATAGGAATAAACCTAAGCCCTCTCTGGAGGAAAACACAGCATCACCCCAGGCCTTGGATCATTTCTATACACAAAGCTTCAGATACAATCCCAGGGAAAAATAACCAGGGAAAATAACCAGGTGTACAAAGGGATAAGACCCTATGAGTGAAAACCAGCAGGGGAAAGACAGGCAACTCGGACCACACCCCGGCCTGGGGTTCCAGGCACCAGCACTGACCCAGACTTTAGCTTAACTGTGTGAACTGTGCGAGAAAGAGTAAAAAGATGAGATTAGACTTTTGGTAGAAAATTTGTACTAAGCCCAAGGCCATCATGAACCACAGAGAGAGACTCTGTCTCAAAAAGACAAAAAATGAAAAACCTGTATCAGGGAAAGGTTCAGAAGGAAGATGGAGACACAGAGGAGAAGAAAATACAAAGGAGAAGGTAAAAGACAGAAGGGTTTAGTGGGTCTAATGCGTGCACCTTCGAAACTCTGGGAGGAGGGATGGGAGAAGGGGGCAGAAGCATCTTGTAGAATTTCTTTTAGCCAGAGATGCCAGAAGCTCTTGAAGTTTAGACAGGAGAAATATCCTAAAGACTAGCAGCACAATGGTCAGCAGGCTTCGTAAAAAGGGCTCAGCAGTCAGTTATGAGCGAAAGCCCTAGCAAGCGCTTGCTTTGTAACCACTAGATTGCTAAAAATAAAAAGGCGGATGTCACTAAATACCGGGGAGGTGGTGGAAAAGCCAGGAGCCTCCTGCAAGACTGATGGGACGCGAAACGGCGTGGCCTCTGGGAGTTGGTTTAGCCATGTCGTAGAAGGCCAAACACACACCTACGCTATGACCCAGCAGCTCCTGCAGTGTTTACCCAAGATAAATAAAAACACAGCTCCACAAAAGGACACATACAGGACGTTCATACGTCTCTGGGCATGACCACAAAACCTGGAGACAGCCCAAATGCCTGTCAACAAGCAACCCTCAAATAAACAGTGCTGATGCCCATCGTGGAATATTACTGTGCGATAAAAAGAACAAACTCATGATAGATGAAGCAACGTGAGTGAATCGTAAACACATTTGGATGAGCAAAAGAAGCCAGGTAGTAAACGTACAGATGATAGGATGGTGCTGGAAATAGTCTGTGTCCTGAAAGACTTTGAATTCCTAGGCTCAGGGGATCCTCCTGCCTCAGCTTTCTGAGTGCTGGGCAGGTACGACTGCGCCTGGCTCTCGACAGGTTCTGATGTAATTGTCCTCCAGGGCTTGACCAGGTCATTTGTTCCTTGAAGGCACCAGGGGAGGGGGGACTCCTGTAAGGCCCCCACAAGTTCACTTCCTTCGTGAAACTCAGGTTTCTATTCCGTGGGGACCCATGGTGTCATGGTGTCCCAGGGTGGCAGGACAGGGTGGCAGGCGCCAATCAAATTCTGGATCCTGGCAAGACTGTTCTATCTACAGCCGCGGGGTGCTGGGGGGGAGGAGCCCAGGGCTCTGAGCAGCCACCATGGACATCAGTAAGGAGATTCCTCAAAACACTGATGCTAGAAACCCCACTCAGCCCTGCCTGTCCCCCTTCCAGGCCCCCTTGCCGGAAGAGTTAAGGCCAGCATGTCACAGTGACCCACACACATCCGTGTTCACAACAGCACAGTTCGTGACAGCTGAATCTTGGAATGGGCCTGTAGACCCCGTGCAGAGCAGACCAGCGGATCAACAAAGTGTGGTCTTGACACCCAGTGGAATATTACTCTGCACCAAAGAAGGGTACGTGTGAACCCTTGGTGGGCAAGTGGATGTTACCACGAGGTAACCCAGCTGAGTGGGCCAAATCAGAGGTATGAGCTTAAACAGCAAGCCCAAAGTGTAAACAGATTTTCAAAAACCACAATAAAAGACAGACGATAGAACACGGGGCGAGAGACCTTTGGAAAATGGGCAGGGGTCCAAGAAACGAAGGGAAGGGAATAAAAATAATTAACATGGGCTACATGCGGCGAACCTTGCATTTGCCAGGCAGGCTGCCAATGTGGGTACAAATAAGCACAAAAGCAAGATGCTCAGTACAGCCCGGGGGTCCCACAGCGCCCAGCGGTAGGGACCTGACAGCTGGGTCCCTGGGTACCTGGGCCCAGAGCGAGGAGGAAGAGGAGGAGGAGGAGGAGCAGGAGGAGCAGGAGGAGCAGGAGGAGGTGACTGCCCGGGCCGGCGTTGCCCTGTCCCTGCAGCTCGCCCGGCCCCGGGCTCCAGTCTCCCTGGCGGCAGGGAGGGGGGGCAGTGAGGGCAGCTCAGCTTCCTGCAGGTACAAAAGGCTCCTTTTGCTTTTTTGGGGCTCTGATGCCACAGCCCTGAGGTGCTTTCCCAGCTCTCTCCAGGAGATGACGGCAAGACAGAAGAATGCTGGTGATCCCCCTGAATTCCTCACATTGTTCGCATAGCTGCGACTCCTCGCTAGGCCGCAGAGACAGTCCTACCCAGCCGGGGCCAGCGCCCAGCGCTGCGGGAGCCGGCAGGGGCCAGGTCAAAGGGCACCAATGCCAGGAATGCGACATGGCTGCTTGTGCCTTGTGGGCCGGCGGCCTGTAAGGGAGGGGGGCGGGAGGAGGGTCTGGCCTGGCTTAGGAGGTGGCAAGTCTAGCCAGGCATGGTGGTGGCTCATGCCTTGTCATCCCAGCACTCTTGGAGGCCGAAGCAGGAGGATCTCTGCAAGTTTGAAGTCAGCCTGGGGCTCCATAGGGAGGCCAGTCTCAAAAATGCCAGCCAATCAATGGGCCAAATGAACAAACAAAACAAACAGGACAAAGATTAGGTGGAGAAGAAGGAGGTGGCCAGCTGGGTGGGGTGGACAGCTGTTAAGCACCTTCCCTGCCCTGGGAGGGGCAGAGCTGGAACCCGGGAGCGGGCTCTGGGGACACCCCAGCTCTGGGCTCCACAGCCCAGCCTGGGGTCTCCCAGGGTGACAGATGGAACGGGGTGAAGCCGGGACAGGAAGCTGGGCGCAGGGCTGGGCGCCCTCTAACCAGCTCTCTGGCCGCTCTGGGCAGCTTTGACTGGCACAGAGGAGGTAGCTCCAAGTGTTGCATGGGGCAGGGGGGTTTGTATAGGGCTCTGCCGGGTGCATCTTGGGGGCATCGAGGGTGCTGCAGGTGCTGAGTGCCTGGGCTATGCCTGCTGCCCGCTGCCTGCTGGGAGCTCCCCAGTGTGATGGCCACACGTGTGCCCATGTCACCGGGTATCTCCCCAGGGGCAGGATCCCCCTGGCTGAGTCACCTCCAGAGTGGAACTCGGAGCCTCCATCAATCCTTCTAGAGATTTGCTGTGTGGGAAAGCAGAGAAGCTACGGGATGCAAAGTGAGTCCCCGTGTAGTTGGCTGTTCTCTGGGGCTAACTCGCCCCGTCCCGACTATCCACAGCTGCCTCTCCCGGGGGCGCTGCCCGGTATTTCCCACCCAGACTCCCAGTGAGACGTCAGCACTCCGGCTCACAGAGGAGCTGGTGTGCTGAGGTGTTGTGGTGAAGCCCAGCATGAGTGCTGTGGCCTCATGTGACCCCTCTTCTCCTGGACTGTGGGTGAGACCTGCCCTTGGGAGGTCTGTGGATGGCTTAATGGCAGGCTTGGTTTTAAGAAGAGGATCTGGGGGTGGGGTGGGCCTGACCTAATCAGGTGATCCCTCCCTGAAGAAAGGATTAGAATGGATTCTACACCGCAGCTTTTCAGGGTTGTTTGAAGATGGAGGGTGCACACCCAGGAACAGGAAGGAGACCTTCAAGTACTGATGGTCTGGCGCTAGGTGTGGTGGTGCAGGACTGTCATCCCAGCACTCGGGAGGCTGAGGCAGGAGGATCGCTGTGAGTTCAAGACCAGCCTGAGCTACAAAGTGAGCTCAAGGCAGCCTGAACTGCAGAGCGAGACCCTGTCTCAAAATGAAATAAACAAAAGAACTCATGGCCTGCAAACAGTGGAGCCCTCAGTACTAAAGCTTCGACAAAGCATATTCTGGAACAATCTGAATGAGACTGGAAGATTACGTGCTCTGAGAAGGACAGCGGCCAGGCTCCCATGTCCATGTCAGTCTCTGACTCCAGACCTGCCCAACTGTGAGCTCACTCAGGTTTGGGCATTATTTGAAGCTGATGGTTTGCTGCGTTTGTTACGCAGCATGCTAGCGGTACACAGGGCTGGGATGGGAGTAGACGGGGCCTCATGGGCCAGCCCGAGATGGAGATTCCTGAAAACAGTACAGCATGCATCCCCCACCAAGGCACAGAAAGTTGGCATCACGCATTCCAGCTGGTGAGGCCCTGGCAGTGGATGCCAAGGTGGCCTCCTCATCCAAGAAGAACCCAGGCTTGCAGGTGGCCTGGGGCATGTGAGCCAGGGGGACAGACAGTAGCAGCAACTCCTTGTCCTTAGAGAGAACAGATACTACCTGCATCTGCTTCTAAAACTCCCAGAAAGCCAGGGGTGGGGGCACACACCTGTCATCCCAGCCCACTGGGAGGCTGAGACAGGAGGATCCCAATTTAGTGAGAAACCCTGGCTCAAAATAAAAAATAAATAAAAATAAAAAATGGGCTGGGACGCTGCTCCAGGCAAAGGCCCCGAATTCAATCCCCAGCACACAAAGAAAACGGAAACAAAAACAAACTTCTTGGCCCAGAAGCTCCACTCCAGATTCTCTCCTCCCGGGCCCTGCAATCCTGCCCTCTCTCCGGCCTCTGGCCACTAAAAAGTGAAGGGGAAAAACAACAAACCCAAACAACTGAAATCTGCAGAACGGAGCACACTGCATTCGGAAACAGGAGGAGGAGGAGGAACGGCATTGTTTACAGAGGACTCGGGCCAGGCCCTGACAAACCCAAACGCAGACTGCAGTGCGGGGAGGAGTAGGCTGGGGGGGACCCTGGACCCCGGGACCTGCATACGGTGCATCTCACAGAGGGCGGGAGGGGGCGCTGCAGAAAAATGCACCCAAAAGCAGATGGGAGAAGCTGGGCATGGTGGCGCACACTTGTAATCCTAGCACTCGGGAGGCTGAGGCAGGAGGATCTCCTTGAGTTTCAGGTCAGCCTGAGCCACCTAATTAAACTCTGCCTCCAAAATGACCAAAAAAAAAACATAGACCGGTACCAGAGTTGTGACCTTGAGGAACCCCAGGAAGGACACACAGGTGACATGTGGCAGTGGGGACCCTGCCCGGCTCCCTGGCCCCCAGCAGGGTCACAGGTCACCAATGGATCCACCTTGGGATCCACATAGAGCCTGGGTGCCGGGCTGGTGCTGGGCATCAAGGCCAGGGAGACGTCCTCATGCTGGGGACAACGGGAACCTGTCCCCAAACCCCCTCGACCTCCCAGCAGCCAGAAGGCCAGGGACCACACGGACTCTGTCACCCACACCCCGAGGGCCCAGGGCACGCTGCCCGGGCCTCTGTCAGGGCCACAGTCACAGGACCAGGGTGAGGGCCGGAGGCCACATGTGAGGGCCGGTGACCTTGTGGCCGGACTGGCCGTTTCTGAGAGAAAGCGGCTCGTGGGCTGTCACAGCCTTGTGACCACCAGTCAGCCTGGTCCCTTTGTTCAGGGGCTATATTTAAAAGGGGGAGAAAGCTGAAAACAGCGCGCCAGGCCGAGCCCATGGAGCCCAAGAATGGGCGGCTTGTTCTGCAGCCGAGTCCTGGGTGACACAGGCTGACGAGGTGGCCTGGTCACCGTGGTGATGGGGCTGGAGGGGAAGCTGCCTCTGTCCCAGGCCCCGGTGGCCCTGGCAGGGGCGGCCTCCGCTCCCTCCTGGCTCACAGCAGGCCAGGGTGTGGGGGGGTGACCATGGTCATGTGAGAGTTTGTAATCTTGGGGGCGGAGCAGAGAGGGACCCCCCCACACACACTTTGGCTCATGTCACTTCTGCTCTGCTCTTCCTGGCAAGGAGGAAATGTTGTCACCCGGGCCTCACGCCAGGGCAAAGGGGCAGCACCAGCGTCCAAGCATGAGACTCCCTACAGGGGCCGCAAGGCCACAAAGAGATGGAGGCACCATAAGGGACTTTCCTCCCTCAGCTGGGACAGATGTGTGTATAGCTTAGCCCAGACAAACTCCTACACACCCTGCAAAGACCCTTTGGTCTCATGCCCCTTGAGAATCTGTGGGTCACGACCAACCTTGCACCTCGAGCTGGGCCTGTACTAAAGCCCCTCTTGGCTTCTCCACACCTCCCAGGGATGCCTTCAGGCACGGTAATATTGTGGCTTCTGTAAGAAATCATAGAGCATCACACAGCCTCGAGGCTCTGGGGAAAACCCCCAGCGGTGCCCGCAGCTCTTGGCTTGTGGCCCCTTCCTCCACTTGCAGAGCCCGCAGCTTCCTACCTCCTGCACTAGCTCAGGCGTCTCCGGGACACACTGGGCCACTCCAGAGGAGCTGTCAGTGCCTCTGCCACAGAGGGGACATGGCCACAGGCCCCACGGTCTGGGATTGAACCCTTAGCAGTTGTTAATCTGCTGACTCCAGTGCGTCCCTGAAGCTGGGGGCCTGGACAGCAGGGCTGCTGGCTGCAGGGCTGAGTGTCCTGCTGTGCTACTTCCGGGGTGGCTCTGTCCCCAGCTCCAATGCCCTTCCCTGGGGACCAGGCAGCCAGGTCCAGAGCTCCTGGTCCCTCCAGGCATCAGCAGCAGCAGCAGCATCAGTCAGCATTGCCCAGGGGCACGGTGTGTCCTCCCCGTCCGCTCTACAGGAAGCAACGGCCTGCCGGGGTACAGGGCCTGCAGGTGGGGCCCCTGGACCTGGCCCAACAGCTGCAGCCCCATGCTACAGGCTTGGGCTCAGGAGGCTGAGGCAGGAAGGTCTCAATCTGAGCCCAGGCTGGGCAACCTCACAACGTTGTAAGTCCCTGTCTCAAAATACAAAATAAAGGCCAGTGTTTGCCAGGCATGTGCAAAGGCCCTGGGTCCAATTCCAGTGCTTAGAAAATAATACAAAACCAAGGGGCCCTGGCTGCGGTGGCCCTGGAGTTGCCTGGGACATGCTGCTCCCTCCCTGCGGTGCCAGCCCAGTGCCCAGGGTCACCCGATGGCCGATGTTCCGCCTGTGTCCCCTGCCTGGGCTCCCCGGTGGCCTCAGCCAAGACGAATGCTGACCACTGTCACGGGGTCTCTGCCGACGACATGAGGGAGCATGCATGTGGGGTCCCCCGGCCTCACCCCTGCGAACGTGGACCCGGCTGAGCCTGAGCGGCTCAGGAAGTGCAGAGGTCACCTGTGGCCAGTGTGGGGAGGGGACAGCGCCATGCAGCCATGGGGGAGGCCCGCAGGAGGATCCCGGGGCAGGGCCTGCAGCCCCTGGGGTGCTGCCCAGAGCAGGAGACCCCAAGTGCCCCCTGGACCCTTCCTGCCTCTGTGACCTCCTGGGCTGCACCGAGGAGGGGGGGAGGGGGGGAGGGGAGGGTTCCCCCTTCCCCCGCCCCTCCCCCCCTCCGCTCCCCCCCTTTCATTCCCCTCTGTGCTGGGGTAGGAACCCAGGTTGTCTGCGCAGAGCTCTATGTCTGGTCCTCTCTGTGTTCTATTTTGAGACCAGGTCTTGATAAAGTTGCTAAGTTGCCCAGACTGGCCTCGAGCTTGAGATCCTCCTGCCTCAGCCTCCTGGGGAGCTGGGATGGCAGGCCTGCGCCCACCACGCACAGCCTGAGTTTCCTTCCCCTTTAAGGCTGTGTAGCTGTCCCCTACCGGGGACAAGGGTGCCCTGTGCGGCTGTGTGTCCCCAGGGACACCATGTTCTCCCCTGGGGCCGCTGGCAGCCTTGGCCACGAAGTCCCTGTTCAGTTTGAAAGTACAACCGCCTCCCACACCTTCCCACCCGGCTTCCCCTGCTGGGACTGTCCCCCAGACTGGGAAAGGGGTCCCCAGGGCTCCGGGGGCCTCTGCTGGAGGGCAGATGGCTGGAGCAGCCCAGGGACCCCAGATGCCCTGTGACTAAAGAACCAAACGTGCTCTATGCCGGGCATGGTGGCACAGGTCTGTCATTACAACACTTGGGAGGCTGAGGCAGGAGGATCGCCGCGAGTTTGAGACCAGCCTGGGCTACAAAGTGAGCTCAAGGCCAGCCTGGACTGCACAGCAAGACCCTGTCTCAAAAAGGCAATAAATTAATTAATTAATTAATTACTAAAGAGCCAAGCGCTCCAATCCAGCCCTGACCCTGTGCTGTCTTTCACGGCAGAGCCTCAGTTTCCCCACCTGGAAAAGAGGCCTGATGAAATGTGCGGCCCAGGACTCCTAGGAGAACGGATCCAGGCAGAGTAGCAGGGCCTGGGCGGTGGGGTGCTCAGGGGGTGGGGGTGGAGGAGGAGATGGGGACCCAGAGGGGAGGTGGGCAGTGTCCCAGCGGCCAGGATGGCAGGGGGCAGACGGGGCTGGGTCTCAGGGCTGCAACACAGCCTGGCTGCGGCTGGTGGGTGTCATCGCTGGGGCTTTTGGCCACAGTGCAGGCAGGTGTGACTGCAGGCAGCCATGTAGCTGCAGCCCGAGCCCCGAGTAGGTGACATCTGTGCCCAGCAGCCGCCTCCTCTGCTGCCCGGGTCTCAGTGAGCAGTGCCATGTGTGCGAGCTGGAGGGCCAGGCTGGGGGGCTCTGGGGGACCCCTCGCTTGCTGTCCTGGTCTCGGGGCAGGGGATGGAGGAGACGTAGCAGGATGGGGTCAGAGGCTGAAGCCCCGAAGCACAGGGCCATCAGGGCTCAGGCTGAGTTTTAAACCCTTAGCGACCCTCAGGTGTGGGGCGGCTGGGGCAGGCGAGGAAGAGGCCCCACAGCACCCCAGAACTGAAACTTAAGGGATGAGTGGCAGCTCCGACATCCAGGAAGCCTGCTTCCGTGGACAGGTCCTGAGACCCCAGCACTCTGGGAGGCAGAGACAGGAGGCTGGCAAGATGGAACCCAGCCTGGGCAACCGAGGGGACCCTGTCTGGAAATTTAAAACCAAGTATAAAGAGTCAGGTTGTAGATCAGTGTGAAGGCCTTAGGGTACCCCAAAACAAAATCCCAAATTAATGCAAAATAGTCATGTAAAGTACATTTTTTAAAATTAAAGGTAGGCTGAGGCAGGAGGATTGCTGAAAGTTGGAGGCCAGCCTGGGCTACCTAGTGAGACCCTGTGTCAAAAAAAGAATCTAATAGGACTGGGATTTTTTTTTTAAATTTGAGACAGGGTCTCACTATGCAGTCCAGGCTGCCTTGAGCTCACTTTGTAGCCCGGGCTGGTCTCGAACTCGCAGCAATCCTCCTGCCTCAGCCTCCCGAGTGCTGGGATGATAGGCGTGAGCCACTGCGCCCGCCAAATGCCTATCATTGTAAGCACCCCCTGGTTTGTAGTTTTGTTCCAGGGGAGCTCAGGAAGCTGGCATGGGGTGTGGGAGTGTCCTGCACCAGCCTTTGCAGGCCCACCGTTCTGGACCCTCCCCAAACCCTCCCACCCCAGATGACACAGTCACGCTCGTCAGGCCACACATCCTTGGACCTCAAATGTCCCCAGCAGTCCCGGCTGCAGCTGGGGTTCAGAGTGGGGAGGAGAAGAGAAGGGAGTGTGACCAAGCGCGAGGCTCCCCGCTCCAAAACCTGCCCTGACTCCCGCCAGCCAGCCCTGCAGGTAGTGGGGAACCTGGGGGGAGAAGCCCAGTCTGCCTGTTTTTGTGGTACCAGGGTGGGGGGACCCTTTACACCTTCACACCAAGCTCCCACCCCAGCCCTCCCTTTTAGTTTTTAATTTTGAGACCAGGTCCTGCTCATTTACTAGAGTCCAGGCTGGGATGCCTCTTCCGATCCTCCTGCCTCAGCCTCCCTGGCCAACAGCCCAGCCGATGCCTCTTTCCTGTCCAAGCCCGTCAGATGTGCAGAGATTGAACAGCGTTCAGACAACCAGCAGGGCCTGAAGTCACAAGGGAGGTTAGGAAATACCGAGCCCAAGAAACGAAAGTACAACCGAGCCCACAGCGAGCAGGCCGGCCGGGTGACCGGCCAGCGCCAGGGAGCAGGTGCCTGAGAAGGGCCTCGGCCCAGCCCTAACTGGACCCAGCGGGAACCAGAGGGGGGCCGGGGCGAAACTCCACACCGAAGGGAAGGAAGCTGTAAAGATGAGACGAAACTGAGAACAGAAAAACAAGAAACCAAAAGTCGGTTCTTTCAAAAGCTTCATAACCTTTAGCTAGACATTAAAACAAAACAAAACAAAAAAAACCCCAGAAGATGATAAATTCCAAAAACCTAGTCAGAGGCGAAAAGGAGGCGTTACTATCGACTTTCCAGAAACCAAAAGCCTCAGGGGGCTGCCAACACCTGTACCAAGCAGGCTCCAAACTCACAGCAGACCTGCAATGGACAGCGGATTTCTAGAAACACACAGATTACTAATGAGATACAGATTCAGATGGCAGGTGTTTTGCTCTGTGTTTCCCACCTGAAACCACTACTGTTTTTTTTTTTTTTTTTTGAGACAGGGTCTCGCTGTGCAGTTCAGGCTGGTCTTGAGCTCACTCTGTAGCCCAGGCTGGCCTGGGACTGCTGGAGAGCCTCCTGCCTCAGCCTCCTGAGTGCTGGGATGGCAGGTGTGAGCCACCGCGCCCGGCCATTTTTTTTTTGAACTGTTACATTCTGGTTTTATGTTTGCAACATTCTTCCCAAGTGGGGAGCCTTATGTTGGGCTCCATGGTGAGCTCCCCCCAGTGTGTGCCTGGACCCGCCCCGTTCCTTCCCAGAACCAGAAAAATAAGAATCCTTTGGCTTGTTTTTTCCCTTTTTTTTTTTTACAAAACAAAGGAGGGTAAGTGCATGGAAGAGGAAAGAGAAAAAAAAAGCAACATACCTTTATTTGTTTTCACAGGAAGCACGCTTTATATCCTGTCATTAAAAAAAAAAGAGAGGGAGAGACACACATGGAGTCAACACAGCCTCACCGCTCAGACACAGACCTAATTCTAGCTGTGTTTCAACCTGTGGGAAGGGGGGAAATCAACTCTTCTATCTATCTATCTATCTATCTATCTATCTATCTATCTATCTATCTGTAATTTAACCCAGGGATTTCACACTGAGACGCATTTACACTTTTAAATTCTCAAACAGGGTTGGCTACATCGCCCCAAACTGGCCTTCAGCTTTGGATCCTCCTGCCTCAGCCTCCCAGAATACCAGGAAGGGACCTGTGCACCACCACAATGGGCTCCATTTCATCTGTTGGTCTGTTTGTTTGAGACAGCGTTTCGTTTCGTCATGCAGGCCAAGCCTTGAACTCCTTCTGTAACCCAGGCTGCCCTGGAACTCGAGGTGATCCATCCTCCTGCCTCAGCCTCCTGAAGGCTGAGATCACAGGCAGGTGCCCCCCCCCTGCGCCCCACAGCCAGCTCATCTGATTCTTTACAAGGGCGGCGCCTGCTGCATTGGGAACACTGGCTTTGTGTTTGTTTGTTTGTTTGTTTTCTTCCCAGAATGGGGGAAGAAAGGCTAAGTTTTCTTCTGAAACTTGTATTATTCCATTTCAGGCTCCCGGCCTGGCCCATCCTCTGGAACTGAGCCACCCGGCTTGCATCTGGATGCCTCTCTGTTTCCATCTCTGCTTTCCACTGTGGGCCATGTGCTGGGCGAGGGGACAAAGCCACTGACCCCAGAGGGCGGGGAGGACGGGTACCCGGCCGGCCCTGGTGCAGGCGGAGCCGGGACACCCCCTCTGCGAGGCTGGCTTTGGGCAGAGGCTCCCGCCGGGGCCCCCTCTGTGCTCCCTGTGTTGACAGCAGTGGTGACACTGCCCCTGAGGCCAGCGTGGCCCGGCCCTGCCCCGCCGGCTTCCTGCGCGGCTCCCGTGGCCCCGGCAGCTTCCCGGCGGCCTGAGGTCCCCATGGTCTCCGACAGCAGCTTCTCTACCTTTACAGAGGTTTGCTCTTCCACTAATGGGGTTTTTCCAGCCACACGAAAGGTGGCCACACCTGGTCCAGTGCTTTCTGGGTAGCAGAGGCCAAAGAGGCCCAGGGTGCAGCAGAGGAGGACAGGGCTAGGACGGCCCAGGCTCCCCTGCTCTGTCACAGGGCACACAGGGGCTGAGTACATGTGGCACTCAGTGCCGAGACCAGCAGGACCCAATTTCCTGCCCAACACATTCAGCTCCTGACCTCAGTCAGGCGTGCTGACGCGCGTCTGTCATCCGGGCACTCTGGGAGGCTGAGGCAGGAGAATCCCAAGTTAAAGCCCAGCCCAAGCAACGTGGCGAGGCCGTATCTTGCAATTAAAAATGGGCTGGGAAGGTAGCTCAGTGCAGAGGCCCTGGGGCCCCCCCTTCAGTCCTCCCCGCAAAAGACAAGCTGCCTGCTTCACCTGGGTGTCACTAGCTTGTGTGCGCTGTCCTGGGGACGCGTCCCAGACACCTCAACTGGGATGTGAGTCTCATGCCTGTGCTGGGTACTTTACAGATTTGCCCTGGAGGCCACTGTGAGCTCTGCAGGGAGCTTCTGATTCGTGCTTCGCTGGTTCTGGGGGTCACACCTGGGTGCACTCCCCTCTGAGCTACCCCCACCCTTTTTTTTTTTAAGACAGGGTCTCTGGGCTCAAACTGGCGACCCTCCCACCTCAGCCTTCCCCAGTGCTGGGGTGACCAGCCTGCTCCAGGACACCGGGGCCCCGTACTCCTTTGCTGCCTGGCCTTAAATGGAGAGGGGGAAAATTCCAGAAGCCCCGTTTGCTTGCTGTGTGCATGCTGGGGTGGGGACACTGCGTGTGTGTGTGTGGGGGTGCCGGCGGGAGGTCCCCAACCCTCTAGATTTCCTTGCCACCCGCGTGGGCGGCTGGTGAGCCCCTCCCGCTGGGCTCCTCTTTCTGAGAAGTGAAGTTTGAGATATTCTCAGAGAAAGGCCCACCCCCTCCCCGGGACCGCTGTCACCTCCCCAGGAGCTGCCACCCCGCAGCCACTTCTGCTTTCCCCGGCCTGTGCCCTCCGAGGAGCCGCCGGGGCGGGCGCTATTCATGCCACAGCGTGCAGGCCAAGCCCCGCAGCAGGGAAAGGCCTTGGGCGCTGACCAAGTGTCTGGCCCTGTAGGCTGAGACAGGAAGCTCTCTGCCACCAGTGCAGCTGTGGTGGTGACGCAGAGGGAACAAGGGCTGCTCTGGGCACTGAGACTTCAGCTTGTCTACAAACCTGCACTGCCCCGGCCAGGTCCAGCAGGGCTGCAATCTCTCAGGCCCGTGTGGACAGCGCAGTGATGTCACAAAACACACACTCGTGGCATCTGGGTGCGGGGCTGGGTGCAGGCAATAAGCAGGGAGTTAGCAAAGTGGGGGCCCTGTCTTGGGTTCATGTTTCATTTTTTGAGACAGGGTCTCCCTAGGTTGCTAAGTCACCCAGGCTGGGCTGGAACTTGGGATCCTCCTGCCTCAGCCTCCCAGAGTGCGGGGATCACAGGAGCACACCGCCGCCCCCAGCTGCTGGTGGGGTTTTCACCTGGTGAACTCCTGACAATTACCAGCTGGATCAAGGCAATTTGGTTTTGGGGGGGGTTGGTACCAGGAATTGAACTCATGACCTCACACTTGCCAGGCAGGTGCTGGGCTGCCGAGCTGTATCCCCACCTCTGTGGAATTAGTTTGAGAAAGTCATTCCAACACAGCTCCACAAAGCCCAGCACCTCGGTGGAATATTATGGAGCCGTAAAAAAGGGGCGGGTGCTGGCCAAAAGCAAGAGGGTTCCTTTATTACCATGCGTCACGCGGTCACAGAACCAAGGGTCCTCTTCCGTCCTTGCTGCTCTAACAGGGGACAAGGAGCTGGTGAGGGAGGGAGTCCCTGGAAGACACGGGGTCCCATCTGGGTCCCCTTTCCTCCCAGCTGTGTGTCCCTGCACGAGTCGCTCTGTGTCCCCCGAAGAGAGTGAGCTGAGTGTGGGTTATTTATACTCGCTCGAGTTGTGCAACAGCGTAAATACAGGGTGGAGGGGCCGGGGACCAGCTGTCCTCTGCAGCCGGTTCTGCAGCTCTGCGGAGCCAAGAGCGCCTGGTGCGGGGGGGCCTCGCTCTCCGCTGGGAGCCGAGCTCGGGGTCCTCCTGGAGACCCCCCCGGCCCCGCCCCCGGCCACTGTGCTGTTACTCGGACGGCACACACGCTGTTAGTTGGGTACCGTGGTGTACCTGCCTGTTAACCCAGCTCCCTGGGAGGCTGAGGCAGGAGGATCTCCGGTTCCAGCCAAGCCAGGACAACTTAGCCGTTTAGCGAGACCCTGTCTCAAAATCAAAAAATAAAAAGGGCCGGGGCTGCAGCTCCGTGCAAAGGCCCGAGTTACATCTGGGGAAGGAATGGTGGCCGGCGTTTTCGTCTGCCACCGTCCTGTGGGACATCCTCTGGGCCCCGTGTGCAAGGCTGGCAGGCTGGGGACGCTGGCTCCTGGAGTGTCCATGCGCTCCAGCTCGGGTGGCCGAGGTCCTGGGGCTGTGGGACCCTGAGGTCAAATTTCCCAGCTCATGGTGGTGGCGGCCAGGTGCCCTGGGGTGATGGTGATGGCAACCACAGGGCGAGTGACGTGCTGGAATGCAGCCCAGGCAGCGAGCCCTGACCCCCGCAGCAGAGCCTTCGCCCCGGGCGGGGCGGGGGCAGGCGGGGCTTGGAAATCCTCTGGGCTGCGTCCTCCAGGGTCACATGCTGGGGGGGACAGGCCTGCAGCTGAGGTGACCCCCACACATCTGGAAGGCCGGAGCTGGGAAGTGGATTTGCTCGTAATTCTTTCCCCTGCATCCGTCACTGGGACCTGCCTGCCACAGAGCTTGACCAAATCCTGGAATTTCAGCAGAGGATGCTGACCAGGGTCACCTGGACGGCTGGGCAGAGAGACCTGAGGTCACTGGGACCTGTCACCTCCCTGCGATTGTAGGACCGGGGTCCTTGTGTCCCTGCTGGCTGTGGGCTGGGGACCTGCTGGGATTCCCACAAAGAGGATGTGGCCCCAACTTCTTTATGGCAGTAGGCAGAGCTCACCCAACAGCTGCTAAACCGGGATGACCCCAGCACTCAGGAGGCTGGGGCAGGAGAGTCACCGTGTTCCAGGTCAGCCTGAGCTACATAGTGAGGACCCCGACAGTGATATGCCCGAAACTTCCCTGCCACCCTCATCCCCATCTTGATCCTGGCCTGGGCTCCAATCCTACTGTAGCCCCTCTAGGATCCGGACAGCTGGGCCACTGAGGGACATTGGTCAGGGGACACAGCTGCTGGGATCGGATGTTACTCTGGGTGTGTTTCAGGGTTTTTTTTTCTTTTTTTGACTTTTTATTTTGAGGCAGAGTCTCAATAAGTCCCTGAGTTGTCTGGGCTGGGCTTGAACTTGCGATCCTCCTGCCTCAGCCTCCCACAGGGCTGGGGTGCAGGCAGGAGCTGTGTTTTTGTGTTTGCCCGAACCCCTCCCGGGATGCCCCTCTGCAGCTCTGCCGGATGCATCTGAGTTTACAGAAATCTTAGCAGTGGGGGCCACGCAGCCCAGCAGGAGCAGAGCGGGGCCTCGAACCCCAGTCTGCGGGAGCCCTGGGACCTGGCCTGACCTCCCACGTGGAAAACCACAGGCCTGGCCTGCAGCGGGCATTGGGGCCGCCCAGGGGGAAGCCAGGAAATAATGGCTGGAGGAGGGTTCACAGGGAAACATCCCAGGAATGCAGCCCGCTCTGGGGCACCATGTACCTGAGGGTCCCCGCGTCCCCCCTGCACTGGAGCTCCTGTCGCTGTGGGGCCTGGCCGAGGTCACAGGGTGGCACGGGGTGGGGGGCGGTGCACAGGCGGTTTCTGGCGGCTTCGGGCTGGCCGGCTGTGTTTACCTTAACGGGGCAGAGGGGAGAGGGGACAGTCACCAGCCACCAGCCCAAGCTGCCGCCTGCCAGGCACCCTCGGGGGACGTGGAGGTCAAACCGCAGCAGGTGGTGAGACAGTGGGGGCATGTCCCCCCAGGAGGCAGGTTCCTCTCTGCTCTGCATGCAAGTGGCAGGTGTGAGCAGCCACTGAGACAGGCCGGTGGCCTTGAAAGCACAGAGCTGTCTCCTCCCAGTCCTGGGCCGGGGGTACGCAGGCCATGCGGCTTCCGGGGTGGAAGTGGGGGGTCCTTCCTGCCCCTCAGCCTCTGCAACCCCAGCCACCGTCCTCCTGTCTCCCTGGGCCCTGCCAGACCCCCCCAATTGCTCAGGGCTGCAGGATCAGGGCTGCACCCCAACAGGGAATAAGGCATAGGTGACGCTGAGGTGGGGACATCTGTGGGTGCTGGGGTGAGTCCAGGGCAGCAGTGCTGGACCCCTGGTATTCACCCCTTAACCCAGGACTCGTGGCAGAATGACAGCTTGAGTTCTGGGGACCCCACTCACCACCCAAGTGAGAAAGTGTACCAGGAAATACTTTGGCATCCGTGGGTCTGAGAGACAAAACGCTGAGGTCCTTCATATATAAAGATCTCCAGCAAGGCAAGGGATCCGCTTGGTAATTGTGGGACCCTGGGTAAGATCATGGAGTAGGAAAATGGATCTGAGAGGGCTCTGCTGTCAGGCAACAGGATGGCAGCAGAGTCGGCTGCTAAGATGTGTTTTTGTTTTTGAGCTCATTGTGTGGCCCAGAACTTGCAGAGATGCTCCTGCCTCAGCCTGCTGAGTGAGTGCTGGGATTACAGGAATGCGCCACCACACTTGGCTTCAAAATACATTTCTACTAAAGGTCTAGACCTTTATAGCATCGTAAGATAGGAAAACGGGCCATGATATGTTGGTGACACCAGCCTGAACACACGCATGTGAACACGGATCAGATAATCCGGAGACGGAAACGGAGCATGGAGCAAAGGGCAGAATCATAAACCTCAGCACATTCGCCGCTGCTGAGTTTTTCCAGCACTTTTGAAACAATACGAAAAAGGGGTCAGCACGGTTCTCTCTCTGAGCCAGGGTCTCCCTCAGCTGCCTGGGAGACCCTCCTGCCTCAGCCTCCCGGAGTATCTGGGATCACAGGGGTGCACGGCACACCCCGCATCTGAAGATTTTAAACTGAGGTGTCTGTGTGACATTTCCAAAGAGGCGCTCAGGGAGCCTTCTGATTTCCTCTGTGCCCTTTGCGGATAGCACAGCAGGCCAGGCCCGGGGGGCTCAGAGCCCTGCGTGAGACCCGGGAGTGGGGGGGTTGGGGCCTCCTTTGGTGCAGGTGCTCGGTCCTGTTCCCGCCCTCCTGGTGGCCGTGGCCAGCCTGATGAGCTGCCACGTGCTCCGAGGCCCTGCCCCTCCCTTCTCCGCCCAGCTTTGCAGCCCTGTCTGGAGTGGGGAGGCCAGGCGTGGGGGAGGGGCGTGCTTGGCCCCTGCCAGGGTCCCCGAGGCCTCCACGCCCCTTCTTTGTGTTTTGCCAGCCAGGCCTTGGCACTGGGCAACACTTCCAGCCCTTTCTTATGTTTTTTTTCTTTTGAGACATTTTCCCTTGTAACAGTCACCAATGTCCCTGGACCTGGTCCAGTGTCCCCTGGAGGTGGGGGGGACTCCCGATGAGGAGACTCTGCTGTAGCAGAGACACACGGGGTGGGGGATATATCCTGAGAGCCGGATTTAGGATCTCTGCTTGGAAGCCTGGTATACACCCCTAATCCCAAGCACACGGGAGGCTGAGGCAGGAGGGTCTCCGTGAGTCTCAGGCCAGCGGGGCTACACAGTGAGCTCAGGGCCAGCCTGGATGACCCTGTCCCAGAAAAACAGACACGAATCTCTGCTCAGCCCACATCATCTTGGGCTTGGGACTGAGCCTCCCCCGCCCCTCCCGCCCAGCCTGTGCCCAGCTTCTGCCTGGGGAGTGAGGCTCTCACAGACAAGCCTGGGGGGCAGCCGGACAGGACAGGTCCACTATGACCTCCTCCGATGAGAATCCCAGCTGCAGGGCCGGGCCTGGGAAAGACCCCAGCGCCTCCATCCCTGACTCTGGGAGCTGTCAGATCTGGCATC
Organism: Hydrochoerus hydrochaeris; assembly: GCA_004027455.1. Classification (NCBI taxonomy): domain Eukaryota; kingdom Metazoa; phylum Chordata; class Mammalia; order Rodentia; family Hydrochaeridae; genus Hydrochoerus; species Hydrochoerus hydrochaeris. Next base: position 214,312 of record PVLA01002692.1, read on the forward strand.
ACCCTGGGAAGGCAGGGAGCAGGAGGGGCTCACTGGCGCCCTGCAGACAGAGCAGCCTGAGAGGTGAGAAGGGCGAGCGGGGGGCCACACGCTCACAGGCCCAGGGTGGGCTCCGGGACCCCCGGTTCTGCTGGGCTCCACCCCCAGCACCCCACTGCACCCTGCACACAGGTCTCTCCACCCAGAACTGGGGACCCGGCCTCAGCCCGCTCCAGGCACCGAGCTCACCAGGGTGACAGCCACATGTGTCCCAGGGGACCCCCCCCCGTATTGCGCAGAGATTGGCTGGGTCCCTCTCCCCAGTGCCCATCGGTGGCTCAGAGGGTAAAGGCTATGCCACACATAAACCCGGCGGAGTACTACTCAGCCATAAAAAGGACAAACCCTCTGGCTTGCAGTAGCGTGGGAGAAAGGGCGGACAGCACATCGCATGAAATAAACCCGGGCACAGAAAGACGGCGGCTGCTGCCTGGTCTCAGGCCTGCCGGGTCCGGGAACAGAAAACACTTGACCTCAGTGAGAAGCAGAGGGTTGAATTGTGGCAACCATGTTGGGGGGAGGTGGGGACAGACCAATGTGGGGACGGTATGATAGTGACACAAGACCAAGAAGTTCCAGTGCAGCCAAGCAGGACTGCGCAAGCCCGTCATCCCAGCACTGTTGGAGGCTGAGGCGGGAGGGTTGCAAGTTGGAATGTAGGGTGGACAACTTCACAAGATCCCATCTCAAAATCTAAAAAGAAGGGGGGGCGCTGCGGATTTGGCTCAGTAGGAAGGGGGTACAGAGGCCCCTAAACGCACCCCACCTGCTAAGACTATGGCTCCCAGAGGAGAAAGACGCTCCAGGTCCCTGGATGCCACAGACCTGGCCAAACCACTGGTGCCCAGGACCCCCCCACTAGGCCACCACCAGGCCACCTCTGCTGGGGTATGGGGGGGCCACTGCCCTGCAGAACCCCCCAAGATATCTTTTGCTTTTAATTTCTGCTTGGAAAAAAAACACAGCATTGTATTTTGAAATAATTATAACTTCACAGGAAGTTGCCCCCCCAAAAAAGCCAAACAGGATGGGGGGGCCCCTGCTCGTGCTCAGAGGTGACGGGTTGCATAATTATGGTGCCTATCGCAACGATTAATGGGTGCTGGCACGGATGGCAGCCTCTGTCCTTTGCTATCTTACATCATTTTATTCCTCTGCTCCCCCTTCCCTTCCCTGCCCCTCTCTCCCCCGCCACGGGTTCCCCTGCTGTGTGCAGAGGACCCCCCCAACTTCCCACTGTGTGACTTTTATTTTGCTTTGTAAGTTATTTACGCTTTGGGTTTCTCATAGACGAGAACCCATGGGGTATTGGAACTTGGGTATTGGATTTGTTCAACGTTATAATCTCAAGGTGCGGCCATTCGCCTACAGATGACTTAAGTTTGTCCTTCTTCACGACAGAGTAATATTCCCCCGTGGGTCATGCCATATACTCTTTACCCCTCCATCTGTTGAGGGACATGGGCCACTGCTGAGGGTTAACTGTCCCCACGGGCAATGCTAAAAGGTTCCTTCCCCCGTGCCGCGCCCCCCCCCCCAGCTTTGCCAGCACTTGTTGTTATGTGATTTCTGGAATGAGGGCTGATGGACAGTGATGCTGACCAGTTTTCCTTGTATTTATGGCCCATCCTACTTCCTCTCTGAGAAATGTCTATTCATTTTGCCCTTTTCCCTCCCCCCACATTGCCTTTTTTTTTTTTTTGACGGGGTCTTATTTGACGTGATGCTGTTTGTGGATTTTTTTGTCTTTTTGAAACAGGGTCTGGCTATGCAGTTCAGGCTGAGCTCAGAGCAATCCTCCTGCCTCAGCCTCCTGAGTGCTGGGATCACAGGAGTGCCTGGCTTTGCATTGCGGATCTAAACCACAACACATACCACATCTACGGAGTACAAGACAAAGCCCACAGAATCCTCTCAAACAGCGGGACCGAAGACCCCACCCCTTGGTGGCCACAGCCCAGGAGTGGAGGGACCTCTTCCAACCAGACCCCAGCACAAAACAACCCACAGGTCCCATCCTGTCCCACAGCCTAAGGCGGGCTGCTTCTCACCAAGACCAGGTCTGCAAACACAAAGCAGGGTGCCTTAGTGCACTGCATGTCTGCAATCCCAGTTATTTGGGAGGCTGAGGCAGGAAGATCCCAAATTCATGACCAGCTTGAACAACTTAGCGAGATGCCCTTGCAAACTAAAAACTTCTGTTTGCAAAGGGCTGTGAGCTGGGCTGCGAGCTTGCAGGGTTTTGGGGGTACTGCATGTGGACCCCAGTCAGGTCCCGGGCAGCAGCTCTGCTCCTAAACCCGGGGCTGGGACCAAGTTGCTTCTGCACCAGGGTGACTGCCCACCCCTCCAAGCGCCCCAGACAGAGATAACAGTGAGGCCCTGCGTCACCAGCTGTGTTGTGCTTTTAAATCAACAGCCTGAGAACCGGCACAGGGCAGCACAGGACGGTCAAAGGGCTGCTGGGGCAAGGACAGCCCGGGTGACTCAAGCCAGGGGCCATGTTTCTTCCGCATCCCCCTCTGACCTGGGTTCCGAGCTATCCGCTGACGCAGCTCTGCTGGCTGCGCCGTGGGAACTGCAAACTCGGTGAGTGGCCCGACCCAGCCCAGCCCCCCGGGCCTGCTCCCAGCACTCAGAGGACCCGGCCCGGGACAGCAGGTTACGCCGTGCACTGCACCAGCTGCTTTCCCCTGCCACGGTCTGGTGTGGCTTCAGGGCGACGTTTTCCTTCCCAGTGACTCAGGGAGAGACATGGGCTGACCCTGCTCTTCCCCCATGCAGGAGGCATGACCTGCATGGTCACTTAGACCTGCACCAAGGCAGGCGTGCTGCCACGCATTGGTTTTCCTGGCCCTCAGGAGGCTGAGGCAGGAGTACTGCCTGGGCTGCGGCGAGACCCTGTCTCAACACCCCTCAAAAACAAAAAGATGGGGTCTTTCATCCAAATGGGTTTTTCTCAAATCCATTAACCAGAAGTTTCGTGCATTAAATCTCGGGGAAGCTGAAGTCTATACTGGTATTTCTGTCCGTCTCACCCACTCGCCCAGTTCTTCCCATGACTGGACTTACACACTGGAACCGCTACTAGAATTTAGGCAGGTGGGAATCCTGGCCCAGCGCCACCCCTACTCCTTCCTAAATGTCAACACCTATTTTTCTCCCCAGCATGGAGATGCTGTTCCCTGGACTCCCGGGGCTTGGTAACCCAGCAACCCAGCACCTTCCAGGGAGCACAGAGAGTCCACACTCCAGGGCCGTGCAAACCGGCCACGCGGGGGTTAGAGAGAACTAGCCCTCCTCGGTGCCCCGCGTGCTGGCAGGCGGTGTCACCACAAACCCTGCATCTTCTCCTGCAAGATGCCAGCCACACACCACAGGACATTTGCAGGGCTCAGGGCAAAGGGGCAGCTGCTATGGCTGCGGGTGTCCGGGACATGCTGGACCTTAGGTTAAGCCTTTGGGTTTTCATTTTTTTTCTTTTTTTAAAGACAGGGTCTTTACAGTTCAGGCTGAGTTTGCTATGTAGCCCAGGCTGGTCTTGAACTCATAGTGATCCTCCTGCCTCAGCCTCCCGAGTGCTGGGATGACAGACAGCAGGGGGTTTGGTATAAATGTGGAAGTTTGCCAATGACTAACAGAAATCTAAATGCAAATGTCCTTTTGATTCTGCATTTTTTTTTCCTCTTAGGAATTTGGTCCCTGGACCCCTGAGAAACATTCACAAAGTTATGTAGATGATGACGCTTTTACTACAGTGTTAACATATGCGGGAAAATGCAAATGCTAGCGGCGTGTCTTTTAAATAATTCGCTATAGCTACACACAGGAATGCCCTCCTTACCAAGGATAAGCCAGGCGTGGTGCTGCATGCCTGTCATCCCAGCATTCGGGAGGCTGAGGCAGGAGAATCCCCACGCGTTGCAGGCTAGCGTGGGCTCCACAGTGAGTTTGAGGTGAATCTGGCTGGCTTTAGCCTTCCGGTGCTGCTGAGGATGAACCCTAGGGCTTTATACAAGGAGCCCCATCCCCAGTTCCTTTATTTTTTATTTCAAGATAGCGTCTCACTGAGAACTTGAGATCCTCCTGCCTCAGCCTCCTACACTCTTACAGAGGCAACAGGCATGTGCCACCTCACACCCAGCAAGGAGAGCGTTTTAAGGTCTTCTAGAACTGCTAGGAGCTTTGCTGATGGGCCCTGAGCCCCCTGGCCAGGCAGGTACCTCAACCCCGGCTCCTACCCAAGTCCAGAACACGTAGGCAGCTTTGCTAAGGTGTCAAGTGATTGCTGTGCCCAGGTTTGCTTGGTGACAGCGTGAGCACCAGCGCCATCAACTCTGCAATCCAAAGCTGCTTATGAAAATAAGATGCAAAGCCCACAGGCAGAGTAGTGAAGCCCACCTGACACTCTGCAGCTCTGTTCCCAGGGTGCACGCCCGGAGAGAGGGACATGAGCCACAGTTCTGTCTGCCACCTACCTTTCTGTGATGGTGTTCACAGGGTGCGCACCCGATGGAGACAGGAGGTGCAATGCATTTGGTCTCTGTCTCAGAGACGACTGGGGAAAAGCTGCCCAGGGTGTTGTGGTGAGTATTTCTATCATTATTTCCAGAGACACAGATTCTACTATTTGCCAGCCATCTGCTTCCATAGCTGAAGGTCCAGTGGGTTATCCCCAAAACCGGCCCCATTGGGGAACCCTCTTCTAGCAGCAGAGACAGAGGCTGCAGTTCCCACATGAACCACACTTCCACGCATCACCGGCTGGTCCCATAGTTGTGTGAGATGGTTTTCTTTTTTTTTTTTTTTTTTGCTTTTTTTTTATTGGTACCAGGAATCGAACTCAGGACCTGGAGCTTGCCAGGCAGGCACTTACACCCAGCCCTCTGTAAAATGTTTTGGATACAGGTCACTGGGGCACCCCCATAGATATCCTTGCCACTCCCTGTAAATCTATCATACAACAAAATTTTCCAACTCCACATATAGGCAAAATGTTAGATTTCACACCCACGGTACAAAGAGCATGAGAGGAACAGGAAATGAAATCCTTTCTGCTTTAAAGGGCGCCAGCAAGAACCCACAGGCAGGGGGAGAAAGCTGCCCAAGAGCAGTGGCCACCTGGGCAGGAGCGTTCACAACAGCATGGAGCCCAGGAGGTGGAGAGAGCCCACGCGAACAGGTGCGCGCACCCAGGCAGGCGGCGGGCCACGCACACTCCACACATACTGGCATCCATCCCGCTGCGTGCTGGAATATTACTTGGTCAGGAAAAGGAGTGGGGCTGTGTCACTGGCCACAGCACGGATGGACCTTGAGGACCGGACACAGAGGACACACAGAGTGGACTTTGTGGAAAGGAAACACCCAGGGAAGGTGACTTCAGAGACAGGAAGGGGACTTGTGGGTGCTGGGGCTGGGAGGGGATGGAGTGATAGCAACGGGGGAAGATGAGGCTTTCTTCTGGGGTGATGGAAAATTCTACAAGTAGACAGAGGTGCTGTTTCCTAAGTGAATGTTTTAAAAGCCATTTCCATTGTATACGGTAAGTGAATTGCATGACACATATTCCAATAAAGCTGCTGTATAAAAGTATATATGCTGTATAAATAATAAAAGCTATTCAATACCCCAAATGGCTTGTGTGTACATGGCTGCTGGGTATAATCCTGCTGAATGTTCATGTAACCCATTAAATGGTAAAAAAAAATTATTTTTCTAAAAATTTTAAGTTTCTTTTGTTTTTTTTGAGACAGGGTCCCAGGGTGGCCTTGAACGTCGGTGACTCTCTTGCCTTAGCCTCCCAGAGTGTAGAATTCCAGTTGCGTGCCTCCCCGCCTAGCTCTGATTCTCTGTTTTCATAAGGACACCAGAGCCAGGAATGGGGGGGTGCATGTCTGTCATCCAGACACTCTGGGAGGCTGAGGCAGGAGGGTTGCATTAGTGAGACCCTGTCTCAAAACAAAAAAACACCACCAAAAGGGCTGGGGTGGGGCTCACTATGAAGCCCCTGGGTTCTATGCCCCATGCTGAAAACAATAATAATAATAATAATAGCAAAATCCCAGATGATTTCAAACTGCTCCCAGAAGTTGCAAAAGCTTTTTGCAGGACCCCAGAGACAGAAACCTGGGGACACTAAGGAAGAAGCTGTGATCCTGGCTAGCTGGGCTCTGTCCCCCTCCTACCTTCACCCCAGGAGTCTCCGGCCTGGGCAGAGCCCCAGCTGCGTGGGCACCCTGGAGCCACCATGCCATGCACCAGGTGGGGCCACGCCCACCCCATCTCCATCCTCTCCTAACTCAGATTTGCCTTTTATAGCCTGGTTGATATTTAACCCCCTGGAAGGAGTCAAAGGGTAGGAAGAGCTTTGGCCCCAAGTGGAGGCTGCAGGACCCCTTGGCGATGCTAAGGCCCAGGGGTCACCAGCTAAACGCGGGAACCACAGCCAGTTCAGAGGTCCCATGCCCCGGAAAAGCAGGGGACACCTCTGGTCCATGCAGTGCTTCCTGTGTGAGGGGCAGGCCGCTTGGGCCAGGGGTAGTGGTGCGCACCTGCAATTCCAGCTCTCAGGAGGCTGAGGCAGGAGGATCACTGGGAGTTCCAGGCCAAACCCTGTTCAAGGCCAGCCCCTGCTGGGCTGGAATTTAAGATCCTCCTGCCTCAGCCTCCCAGAGTGCTGGGATGGCAGGTGTTTACTGTCACTCCGGCCTTCAGGGTGTTTTTTTTTTTTTGCCTCTCTCCCCTCCAGGGGGGCCCGGAGGCAGGCACAGGTATCCCGGGCTCTCAGGGCCTAATGCCAGGCAGTGCCACCCAAGAAATGCTGGGAAATGCAAGCTCAGGGTCCCTCCAGGCCACACTCCTGGGGGGCAGTGGCTACACTGAGGGGTCCCAGCCCCCCAGCTACTTGGGCTGCAGAAGCAGTAGCTGTCGGGGGAGGGGAGGGTCTGGACCCCTTCACGCCCATTCCCCATGGATTCCTCGTGGGAGTGGGGGTGGGGCTCCCCCCAGAGCCCCAGCAAGGATCCTCCCCCCTCTCCCAGCTTCTGGGCTCCCGGAGTCCCTCAGTCGTGGCCCCCTTGCCCCGGTGTTAGAAGCCTTCTCTGTGTGTGAGTCAAATCTGTCTCTCTCTCTCCTCCTCTTTCCTTCCTCTGTGCAATACCCGGGCTTGAACCCAGGGCCTCCCACCTGCCAGGCCAACGGGGACTGAGCTGCACCCCCAGCCTGTTCTATTTTGAGACACAGCCTTTCCAAACAGACTGGGCTGGCCTCTAACTGGGAATCCTCCTGCCTTGGCCTCCTAGAGCCCTGAGAAAATAGGCATCTGGCAACACTGTGCATTGAACAGAAGGAACTGGAGAATCCTGGCAGGTGGCCAGGGCCACACGGTGCAGCTGTGCAGCCAACCAGGCGCTCGCCACCCCCACCCCTGCTCTGCAGGTGACAGGATCAGATGACATTTGAGAGAAAGGTTAGGCAGGGGGCGGGGAGAAGAGAAGTCCAGGCGGGCCCTGCTGGCCACCACCCCTGTGACACGGAGTGGACCGCGCGGCTTCCAACACCTAAAAGTCAGAAGGATGTGCAGGTGGGAGGGAGGAGGGGGAAGCCCCAAAGGCCGGTGCGAGGGGTGACTCAGCGACTCCTGCCCACGCCCGGCCCCCCCACAGGACAGAAACCCAAGCATGGGCCAGGTGCGGCTGCAAGAGCAGAGTGACAGCAGGGTCCCCAACTCCCGGAGGCAGCACGTCTCAGGCGGTGGGCTCATGTGTCCCCTCGCGGGTCCACACCTGTCCACCTGGAGCGCCTGCCTCACGCGACCGAGAGCTCGGGCTGCATCTGACGCCTCCTGGCTGCCTTGGGGCCACGTGGAGACCCAGGACACCGCACAGCTCGGGGGAGGGGCCTGGCCTCCCTCTCTGCTCCTCCGCGCCCCGCCCCTCGGCCATCTCCGAGGCGCCTCCTCGCACCTGACACCTGCACGCTGCTGACACAGCCGCCACTGAGCTGCCCCAGGCCGGCTCCTCCAGACCTGCTGAGCTGAGATTTGCATGATATAAAATTAACTTTGTTTTTCAGTACCGGTGATGGAAGCCAAGGCCTTGCTCTGAGCTCCAGCCCCCAGCCCTTTGTAGATACTTTGTAAACTTTTGCGATAGGGTCTTGCTGAGAGACTCAGTGGCCCAGGCTGGTTGGGCTCTGATTTGCCACCCTCCTGCCTCAGCCTCCTACTGAGCTGCGATAACAGGCGGGTGCCACCCTGGGTAGCAACACTATTTTAAAAGGAACATTCCCAACACTGTACAACCTCTGTTTCATTCCAGGACCCCCCTCACCCCAAAAGAAGCCCTATGTGTCCTCATGAGCAATCACCTCTCCCCTCCCCTGCGGAGCACCCCGGAATCCACTTCCTGTCTCTGGATTTATCTATGCGGGGCGATCCCTGCCCATGCTGTGTTTCCCGTGCCTGGCGTCTCTCACTGAGCACGGCGTCCTCAAGGTCCCTGCAAGCTGTGGCGAGTGTCACAACCGTGCTCCCTTCCGTGGCGGGAGCCGTCCGGATGACCGCTGTTTCCATCGCTGGGCTGCAGAGCTGCCAGGGCCCGGCCCCTACCTTGCCCCAGGCCACACCCCCGGGCCCTGCGCACCTGCGCAGTTGGCTTCTCTGTAGCCTTTCCCGAGGACTGGCAGGTGCAGAGCTAGCAGCTTCTCCGCCTGATTCTCGGCGCTCTCTCCTCTGTCTGTCCCCAGCCTGGGCACAGAGAGAAAGGGCAAAGGCCAGGCCTAGCCTCCCTCCGGGGTCCTCAAGACGGGCTCCTGGCCCTCCCAAGTCTGCAGGCCCCCCCCAGGTCTGCAGGGCTCCCTAAATCTGCAGCCCCCCCAAGTTTGTAGGGTCCCCCCCACCATCCCCACGAGCTTCTAGGAAGCAGCGCCAGCACCTCAGGACGCGCTCGGCTCGCAGATGGCACTCGGCCCTTCCCTCTGCCCCAGCTGGCCCCAGGCCACCAACAGCCAGCAGCCTGGTCGTCGTCACCAGCTGTGTCCCGGGCCGCCCCCTCCGGCTCCTCCCTCCTGGAGCTGGGCAAGCTCAGGGCTCCTTCCGGAAAACGGCGGCGGCGGCGGGGCAGGAAGGGGCCTTGCGGGCTGCAGGCCAAACTCGGCCGCCGCGTGCACTGGTGATTTGTGTACCCAGGTTTACAAGTGGGAGTTCTGACCTCAGAAGGCGACCTAAAATCTGGCGACTGCAGAAGGAATGAGTTCGAACCCACGTCGGACCACCACGAGTGCACGCCTGCCTGCCTGCCAGGCCAGCCCTCTGGGAGGCTGAGGCAGGAGGACTGCAAGTTGGAGCCCAAATTAAAAAAAAAAAATTAAAGGGCTCAATGCAAAGCCCTGGGCTCGGCTTCCAATGCCAGGGGGACAAAAGCCCATCTGTAAAAGTTGCCCAAAGCTAGCAAAGGAGGGGCCCTGGGTGTGTTTCTCCCCTCCCCAACCCCGGTTTGGGTGCAGCCCGGCTGGGGTGCAGGCAGTGACCCAAGCCTCTCGGTACCCCGACTCTCACCCAACGGCCTGGCGAGACGCGCTGGGAAACGCGGGGTGGGCGGCGCTGACAGAGCGGGGCGCGGGCTCTGCGCGCGGCCTGACTTCAGGGGTCAGGAATTCTGCGCGGCCGGCGTCTAGACTGCCGGACCCGCTGCCCTGCGGGGGCCGCGCCGACGGGCGGGCTGTGCTGCCCCCTGGCGGCCGCGCGCTGCAGCGATGGAGCCAGCGCGTCGGTGGGGGGGGTGGGGGGGTGGGACGCCAGGGCTGGCGTGTCGCTGAGACAGGGCGCAGCGGGGTAGGGAAGCCCCAGCCAAACTCCCTCTGGGTGGGTGCAGTGGTGCACATCTGTCAGCTCAGCACTCTGGGAGGCTGAAGCAGAAGGATCTCCAGTTCCAGCCCAGCCTGGACAAATGACTTTCTGAAACCCTATCTCAAAATTTTTTTTAAAAAAGTTAAATAAAGAGGGTTGGGGTCTAAATCAGACAAAAAAAACACCCTTGCCTCAAGGTAATAATTCAGTAGTTTAATGCCCCCCAAATTACTTTTGTTTTTGGGACCAGACCTCGAACTCAGGACCTTATGCTTGCCAGGAAGGCGCTGAGGTGCTGAGCTGTATCCAGACCCTTTTTGCTTTTTTATAACTGGGCTGACCTCCTCCTCAGGCTCTGTGCACCCTGCAGCCGGGTCATCTCATGGGGGCTGAGCACCCACTTTATGCCAGGAGCTCCCCTCCCCCAGCCACATACGTGTCCCCAGACATGGCCTGGTGTCTCCTGCCGAGCGGGATCACTCTGACTGAGAAGGGAGGGGTGAGGGAATCCCACGGATCCTCAAAGGCTGTAGCCCATACTCATCTGACCCAAACCCTAGGGTCCAAATGTAGGGCAAACGTCCCAGAAATTCCCTTTTGAGGAATTAATCAAAACCAGGATGGTAGCTTGGGTGTGGTGGCTCATGCCTGTAACTCCAGCACTCAGGAGGCTGAGGCAGGAGGAGCCTTGCAAATTTGAGAGCTGGGCTGGAACTTGCAACCCTCTTGCCTCAGCCTTCCAGAGTGCTGGGATAACAGGCCTGCGTGATTAGCAGAGGGAAGGGAGAGGGGACCCTCTGAAATGGGGGGTCAGCAATCCCAGGCTGTGGAACTGCTATTTGTACCAATAAAGTTTTAGGGGCACGACGCCCACTGAGGCCATGCCCCCATCACAGTGTCACTCAGCTGGTTTTATTCTCACAGGGCGGACCTGGCAGTGGCAGTGCATTTCTGGTCCTCAAAGCGAGCACTAGGGACCACCTGGACCTTAAGGGACAAAGTTTGCTGACCCCTGGTGGGGACAGTACCCAGGGAGGGGAGGTAATTAGCTAGGCACAGAGACTCAGATAGGCACGCCACCAACCCGAGCCTGTGAAATAGGCCCTTTGGCTTGGAAATCCAGCCAATCGCAGGGCTGAGTGGGGCCAGGAGCAGCAGAGGGGACTCGAGGCCAGAGTGATAGTCAGGGATGGGGCAGAGACGGCAAGGACTGGGGTGCTCTCCTGGGGGCACCCCGGGCACTGCAGGGTGTGAATAGTGTCCCCTGCTTCTGAGCCAGGGGTTCCCCAGTGTGACAGTCACCTGTGACCCCCAAGTTCTGTCCACTAATGTCCACTGCTCCAGTTGACAACCACCAGCCCAGATAAGAACCAGCAGCACTTGGGGAGGCCAAGGTCGGAGCCCTGGGCCAGGCCTTCAGTCCCGGGCCCCGTCCATCCCTCAGATTCAGAAACCTCCACGCTGGATGCAGCTTCGCACACCGTCCTCCGGTGCTCTGGGAGACTGAGGCAGGAGGATTGCAAGTTCAAGGCCAGCCCGGACTGCTGAGCAAGAGCCTGTCTCAAAGTAAGCCTTAAAAAGGGCTGGGGGTTCAGCTCCATGCAAAGGCCCTGGGGTTCCATCCCCAGGACAGGGAGAAGAGTCATGTGACAATAGAGGGAGAGACAGGGTGGGGGGCCACAAGCCAAGGGATCCCAGCCCCAGACAGAGAGGCAGGAAGGAGCTTTCTCCGAGCCTCAGCCCAGTCCAGATCTGGGTCCCCAACTGCAGGCTCCAGAATGTGACAACATAAATGCCTCCAACTTTAAAGCCCCTGAGCATGTGGCTCTGTGTCACAGGGGCCACCAGGCAGGCCTCATGCTGGTAACACAAGCAGACACGCTGCCACATACTGGCTTCCTTGCTGTGCTGGAGCTGAGACCCGGGGTTCACGCTGAGTTGCACCCCCATCCTCTCTCCTGTTTCTTTTGAGACAGGGTCTTGCTAAGTTGCCCAGGTTGAGCTTGGATTGTGCATCTTCCTGCCTCAGCCTCCCTAAGCGCTAGCATTACAGGCCTGCGCCACCCCTCCCCCAACCTGAACAGGCTTGTTCTTTCTATGAAGTAGATTATTACCATCGCCATGGCCCCAGACCGCAGGCTGGCTGCCAAGCTCAGCTCGGGGCTCACACCCACTGTCCGGGTGCCCTGTGGCTCCTAGAGCAACTCAGGACAGAGAGCATGGCGCACCCTGGGGAAATCACTGGCCCAAGGGAGTCCGGGGTGCATGCGGAGGGCTAGGCCTCAGAGGAAACCCGGAAATAGCCCGGCCAGGCGCCTAGGGAAGGACACACAGCCGAGAGGGGACCCCGCGCTGCCCTCCCTCCGAGGCTTCACGCTGTGGTGATGGGCAAAACTAGTTTCCCTCCTGGGGGTTCGGGCCCAGGGCAGGTGGTGGGTCCCCAGGCACGTCTTGGTCCAGGGCAGTGTTCAGTAGGCAGTCAGAGGACCAGAAGTGGGGTTCAGGACAGAGCTGGGCACTGTGCCCAGAAGCACCAAAAGCAGGGACAGAGTGACTATTTGTGCACCTGGGTGACACAAGCTTCCCAACAGCCTGAAGGTGGAAACAGCTCCAGTGTCACAGGTGGACAGAGGGACACACAGTGAAGTCCAGTCACAGACTGGAATATCACACACCCAGGAAAAGGAGTGCACCCACCGTGTCACCGCCACGGTGTGGCTGGACCTTAAGGATGCTGCGCTGAGTGAGAGACGCCAGACACAGACGGTCACACGGCGTGGGCTCTGTGGACGGGAAACACCCAGGACAGGAAATGCAGAGATAGGAAGTGGACTCGGGGTGCTGGGGCTGGAGAGGAAAAAGAGTTGGCGGGTTCTCATGGGTTCAGCTTGGGAGATGGAAAGTTCTGGAAGTGAATGGAGGTGACAGTCACAGGAACGCGCTCAATGCCGCCGAGCTGGGTGCATGTTATTAGCTGGGTGTGGTGGCACACACGTGTCATCCCATCGGTCTGGGAGGCTGAGGCAGGAGGATCGCAGGTTTGGGTTCAGCCTGGGCAACTTAGCATGCCCTCATCCCAAAATAAAAAATAAAAAATATAAAGGGCTGGGGAACCCAGCTCAGCACCCTGCAGTGCCCGGGCCATCCCAGTGTGATCAGTAGGACTCAGGTGAACCAGTTAGGGCTGCCACTTCCCTGCCCTCCCATTGCCAGCTCCTCCTGTTTCAAGGACAGACACAGCTGGCAGCCGGCCAGGCCCGCCTGCTCCGTGTGCCTCCTCCCGGTGGCGCACGTGGGTCGGAGGGTGACCGGTCCCCGTCTGGCCTCCCATTATGAGCACAGCTGTGAATCAGCCCGGGCGTTAGTCAGGGCGCAGGGACAGAATGTCACGTTCCAGGAGGCCCCGAGCTCAGCCCTTGCGGGCAGCTGACTCAGCAGGGGAGCCTCGTGAGACCGCCAGCCGTGTCCCCGGGCACTGCGACTGTCCCGGCCCTGTCACCGGTCCGTCAGGTGAGGCTTCCCCTTGCAGCCCGCTTGCTTGTCCTCTCTCCTTCCCTTCCTTTTTTATTTTCTTAGTTTTGCAGGACTGGAAATCAATCCCAGGACTTTCCCACCGAGTCATACCTCCCGTCTCGTTCATAAATTTCATTTTGAGATGGGGTCTTGCTAAGGTGCCCAGGCTGGCCTCAAACACAAAACGCAAAACCCTCCTGCCTCAGCCTCCTGAGTGGCTGGGATGACAAGTGCATCACACCACACCCAGCTCATTCTCTCTCTCTCACTCTTTAACTATCTTGGAGGGTTTGCACCAGACCCCTGACCTTATGGAGCCCATGGTCTGGCCCAGGTAACAGTCATAGCTAATTCAAATGTCACCAGTTGCCATCTGGCTCCGGGTAAGTGACTCAGCTGCTCTCCTGCTATTTTCTCATCTTTGGAACGGAGATGATTAACTCTGTCTCAATGCAGAAAGTGTATCGGTCAACTAGAGCCATGTAACAAATTGCCAAAGCGATGCTCATGGATAGCTCGGCTCGGTTGGGTCCTCTTTCTTGGAGTCTCCCAAGCCTGAACCTGGCACTGGCTGTGCTGAGTTCTCATCTAGAAGTTGGGGTGCTCTGTCTGGCCCCACTGGGCTCTTTTCTTGGTGGTTTTGGGAAGAAGCCCCTTGTCCTGCAGGCTGCTGAGTGGGGCTCGGTGCTCAACCAGAGGCTACTCTGGGTCTTTGGCTTGTGGTCTTCACAGGCTGTTAACAAATTGACTATTTGTGTTTTGTTGGTTTTTGTTTTTGTAGCACTAGGGATTGAACCTAGGATCTTCTTACTGAGCTCCATTCCTAGCCTTTTGTATTTCTGATTTTGAGACAGGGTCTCCCTGAGTTACTGAGTTGCTCAGGTTGGCTTTGGACCTGCTATCCTCCTGCCTCAGCCTTCCAGAGTGCTGTCATGACAGGTGTGCACCACTGTGACATCAACCTAACCCTGGGAGTAACAGCCCCCAGCGCTCCCAGGCTCAGCCCGTGGGCCTGGGCACCACATGCAGAGGGCAGCAAGGAAGGAGGAGGAAAGAGAAGGATCAAACTCTTTTTCTACAGAAGAATAGGGGAACAAGGTCCTAAATCAGCTAGCTTTGAGCTCATTGAAGAAGGACTTATCCTGGTGGGCCTGGACTAATCAGGTGAGTCCTCAAGGGGCATGAGAGCTCCTGAAGCAAAAGACCAGGAGTGTGAGGCAGCCACTGTAAGGACCCAGCCATGCCAGATTTCCAACCCAGGGAACTGTGAGCCAATAGATGGGTATTTTGTAAACTGCTCAGTTTGTGGTGCTTTGTTACACAGCAAGAGCTAGCTGATACACTCCGGATGTGCTAGCAGGACCCAGCATGCAGGCATTTACAGTTTGCTTGCATATCCCTTCACACCTAGGACATAGAGCTCTACCTCTCCTCCATGGGCCTGGCTGGCTCCCCACGGAGGGCACCAGATCTCCATCACCTCCAAAATGATGTGCTAACCATGAGTTCCAACTCATCTCAACCACCTCATGGGGTGGGGAAGCCTAGGACAGGAAGGAGAAGAAATCCATGCATTTATGATACACAGCCACCTCTGAGAGTCAGGGCCTGAGGCTGAGGCAGGAGGATCCCAAGCATAAGCCCAGCCTGGACAAATTAGTCAGACCGTATCTCAGAATAAAAGAATAAAAAGGGCTGCTGAGGGGGAGACCTGGGGATACACCTCAGGGGCACAGTGTCTGCCTGGCAAGCACAAGGTCTTGAGTTCAAATCCTAGTACCAAAAAAACCTCCAAAACTAAACAACCAAAAAAGGCTGGGGATAGAGCTCAGCATGAAGGTCCTGGGTTCAAACCTCAGCACTGGAAATAAATAGGCAGGCAGTCAGGGTAAGGGAGTGGCCACGGCTTTGTGCCAATAAGACTTTATTTATAAAAATAGCGTCGAGAGCAGGAATTGGCCGGGGCCTCAGTTTCCCACCCCACCTCTAACACACCTTTCGCTGAGGGGTCCTAAGGCCACTGCCCCAAGAGGAAGGGGGGAAGGGAAGGTGGGGATCAGTTTCTGGGGATCCCAGTCAAGAGCTCCACAAACAAGGTCACTGGTGCCTGCAAACCTTCCCCATAAAGGGCCAGGCAGAGAATACTCTGGGCTGTGCGTGTCAGGTGGTTTCTATGGCAATCATTCCTCACCTCCCCAAGAAGCAGGGGGTGGGGGAGCAAGGGCGCTGGTGACGGAGGTTTGACACGGCTGAGCTCCAAGGGTCAGGAACCAAACTCGTGACCTCAGGCTCCCGACCTTGCACTCCCCTGCCCCCCCCGATCTGGCATGTTTGAATGGAGCCCTAAAATATCTGGGGGTTATGTTTTATTTTGAGACAGGGTCTTGCTGAGTTGCAAGGTTGCCCAGGTTGATCTTGAACTTGTGACCCTCCTGCCTCAGCCTCCCGAAGGCTGGGATGACAGGTGTGCACGACTGTGCCCGGGTCCCTGCCTGCTGCTCCCGAGCAGATGCCACCTTAGCTCACCAGGCTGTGCCTCCCACCTTCCAGTGTCACACGGGGGCCCGCGGTGGCCACCAGAACGCAGTGCCGTCACCTGCCAGCATCCTGGTTCCTGGTGGCTTCAGGCCGGACAGTAGCCTGAGCCGTGAACACGCTGCACAGAGATGTAGGGGCGTTGTGGGCATTGGGGGCCAGTCCAGTGGACATCCTGGGTGGGGGCCAGCACCCCTGGCCTGCGACTCCCCCCCCCAAATCCTGGTAGCTATGAACAGCTCCTGGGGGCAAAACCATGCCCAGAGGAGACCCCCCAGATCAGGGGGTGTCGGGGACCCCAAGGGCCCCTCATGTCCTGCGACGCCTGCTCCGCTGAGGTCCTGAGACAGCACCCATAGTGTCGCCCACCCTCGGAGGGTGAGGGGCAAAGGGCTCAGACCCAGCAGCCGGGTCTCCGGGGCAGCGCTCCCTTCCCCGCAGTTTGTTCGCTGGTAGGGGGTGTCCCAGGCACCCCGGGATGCCTCCAGAGCTCCCCAGCTGTGAAAACTACATGCATAGCGCACAGACCTTGCTCAGTGGCCCTGGGGGAACGGCTTGTCCAGGACCTAACTGACAACAGACAGCCCGTGACCAAAGGGCCCGCAGGGACACCAAGGCCAGGCCTGGGACACGGGCTTCTCAGCACTGGGCACAGAGAAAAGAGGCTGATCTCAGCCGGGCGTGGAGGCGCACGCCTGTCATCCCAGCACTCACTCGGGAGGCTGAGACAGGAGGGTCGCTCAAAGTTCAAGACCAGCCTGGGCTACAAAGTGAGCTCAAGGCCAGTCTGAATTGCACAGCGAGACCCTGTCTCAAAAAGACAAAGAAAAGAGAGAGAGAGAGAGAGAGAGAGAGAGAGAGAGAGAGAGAGAGAGAGAGAAACAGACAGACAGACTGATCTCAGGACTCTTAAGACCGGGTATGGGGCTGACGCGGTCACCTGTGCTCACCCATATCACACGCGCCCCAAGAACTCGTGGTCCTCTCCTGCCCCCTGCTGGCTGCTGTTGGTAACTGCAGGCTCGTCCGTCCTGGGCTGGGGGTGGCTGAGGGGGGGGGCTAGAGGGGGAACGCACAGCCTTGCACAGAGCCACATCTGCAGCCCTTTTTGGCTTTGAGGTGGAGACAGGGTCTCACTAAATCGCCCAGACTGACCCCGAACTGGCGACCCTCCTGCCTCAGCCTGTCCTGGAGAGACTGCGACTCAGTGGCAGCCCTCGGAGCCTCCTGTGTGGGGCTCTGTGGGGTGAAGAGGAGCCCATGTTGCCTGTCCAGTGCTTTGAGGGAGCTAAAGGCCCAAGCATGGCCGGGAGCTCACACTGCAACGGCTGTGTTTGTTGACAGAGTAGGAAAAGCCTCGGCCGCCTTCCTCAAAGGTTCCCTTTTCACCCCTGTCATCCACATACAATGGGAGGCTGAGGCAGGAGGATCTCTGCACATCCAAGTCCAGCCTGGGAAGCTGAGTAACTCAGCAAGACCCTGTCTTAAAATTTAAAAAAAGAGCAGAGAGGCCCCGGCCTTATGTCCGGCCGTGTGACTCCAGCGTACAGGACACCCCAGCCTGGGATGCCATCTGTCTTGCTGTGGGGCAGCGCGAGGCCCTCACTGGACGCGGCCACCAATCTCCCCTCAGAACCAGAAGCCAAACAAACCTTTCTTCTTTATAAAGCACCCGGCTCCTGGCGCTCTGTTACAGCCACGGAGAACAGACCGAGACCACAGCTTTCAGGTCCACGTCCCAGCCCCGACTTAGCTCTGCCCTTGGCAATCGCTGTCGCCCTTCATGAGGATGGGAGAGGGGGGAGGAAGACCAAGCACGGTCCCTGATGTCCCCAGAGGAGACCAGCCCTTGGGTTCATCCAGCGCGGCCAGGACACTGTGGCCTGAGGAGCAAAGGCAGATATGAGAGGACGTACCTGTGCGTGAGACTCTGTCCCCAGCTGGGCTCCGGCCCAAGGCTTCGCTTCCTGGGGGAAAAATACAGGGTGTGAGTCCGGGCCCCATGGAGGGACGAGCTGGCATGGCAGACAGGTGCGAGCCTGAATTTGCACAACCGTCAGGATGCATGTGTGTGCGCGTGTACACGTGTGTGTTCTGTAGCACTGGGGATGGAAGCCAAGGTTCTCTCACTGAGCGGCACCCCCAGGCTTTTTCACTTTTGGAGACAGGGTCTTGCTAAGTTTCTAAGTTGCCCAGGCTGGGCTGAAACTTGAGATCCTCCTGCCTCAGCCTCCCAGAGTACTTGGATGACAGGCGCACGTTACCTGCCCAGCGAAGACTAGGGTAGAAACCTTTTTGAGAATCTGGCCTTGGAGTCCCTCAGCCTCACCGCGGGCAGAGTGGGAGGCTTTAAAATAAGAGGTCAGAGCCAGGCATGGTGGTGCACGCCTGTTACCCCAGAACTCGGAAGGCTGAGGCAGGAGGATCTTTGTGAGTTCGAGACCAGCCTGGGCTATACAGTGAGCTCAAGTCCAGCCTGAACTGCACAGCGGGACCCTGCCTCAAAAGACAAAAAAAAAGTCAATTGGAACCAAGGGTCTCTGGTCACCTGACCGTGGTGAGTCAGTCTCCACAGTGTCTGAGCCAGTGGCTGGTGGCATCCTGGGCAGTGTCCCACAAACCCAGCCCAGTCTCCCAGTAAGTGGCCCATGCAT
Organism: Hydrochoerus hydrochaeris; assembly: GCA_004027455.1. Lineage (NCBI taxonomy): Eukaryota > Metazoa > Chordata > Mammalia > Rodentia > Hydrochaeridae > Hydrochoerus > Hydrochoerus hydrochaeris. The sequence goes on from PVLA01002692.1 coordinate 232,903, forward strand.
CTCTGTTGCTGTACAAACAACCTCGGGGATGGTCACTGCGTTGGGTCTTGGGACTCTGACACCCCCAAAAACTCATGCTCGGGGTCTCCAACCCTACGGACACCTGGGCCTAGCATGTTCTGCAGGGCGTCCTGGGCACCGCATGGGCTGAGACGAGGCTCAGGGTTCCTCCCTCTCCATGCCAGGGGCTCCCCCAACGTGAAGGCCACACAGGTCCCCTGGCATGGCCCAGTGTCCCCTGGGAGAGACACCATCACCTCCTAGGAAACCTGACAGGGTGAGCGCTCAGGACGCAGGTCCCAGCCAGCAACCAGGCCAGATCCTCCTGGCCCAGCCAGGGCACAGCCAGGGCACAGCCAGCCTCGCTGGACCTTCCCTAAGGCCAGATAGAGGTGAACTATTTCTTGCGTGGAGCTAAGGACTGACCCCAGGGCCTTTGCACTGAATCATGGTCCCCAGTCCTTTTTCCTATTTCGAGACAGGGTCTCCCTGGGTTGCTATGCTGTGGCGTCAGGGTTCCAACTTTGGATCCTCCTGCCTCAGCCTCCCTGAACACTGGAATGACAAGCATGTGCCACCACGCCCCGCTCCATGAGGTCATTTTTATAAAGCTTTTTTTTTTCATATACTTAGTGCTCAGTAAGTTCTAGCTTCAGCTGTGACACAAGTACAACACTTCAGCTGCGCAGGAGACGCGCGGAAATCAAAGGCGCCTCTGTTTCCGGCCACTGCTAAGCCCCGCTCCCTGCAGGATCGGCACCGCCCCTAACCCTCCCTGTAAGGCATCTACTGGGAGCTGCGCGTGCGCGGGGCTACTGCCCCGCCCCTCCCCCCCGTGGGAAAATCTCCCAGAAAACCAGTCCCTGGTGCCAAAAAAGTTAAAGACCGCTGCTATGGGACATCCCGCAAAACTGGCCGGAATTTCTGATGTTCCCTGTAACTCTTCTGAAAATGTAAAATACTTGGTTAGCACGCGCCAAGCCCTGGGTTCCATCTCCCGCACCTTAAAAGTTCACTTAAAATAACATCGCGCTTTTATTTTTTTAAGGCAGGGTCTCGCTTTGTAGTGTCACCTGCCTTTGAACAGCCCCAAACGCTGGGAGGACAAGCGTGTGCCACCACGCCTGGTCTAAATTTATTTTTTCTGGCCCGGATTGGTGATGCTCACCTGTAATCCCAGCTTTCCAGGAAGCTGAGGCAGGAGAGTTACAAAGTTCAAACCCTGCCTGGGCAACTCAGTGACTTAGGGAGACCCTGTCTCAGACTGAGCAAAAGGGCTGGGGCTACAGCTCAGTGAAAGGCCCTGATTTCAATCCCCAGTACTACAAAAAATGTTTTTTTATTTAAAAAGTTAAAAAATTTTTTCTTCTTTTTAAAATTTATGACTTGGCTGGGGATATAGCTCAGTGGCGTAGCGCCTGCCTGACAGGTACAAAGTCCTGGGTTCAACTCCAGACACCAAAAATATAAATTAAGAGAAAGAAAGACAGAAATACAGACAGACAGACAGATAGACTGACAGAAAGGTAGGTAGACGCTGGCTGGCTTTCTCTGAACTCCCACTAATTTGTTGAAGTACCCACTGCCACCTGGCCACCTGCAGGTGGCGCCCAAGCTGCAGAAATGTCTTACCCAGCCCTTGCAGGATTAGCTAGCTCAACCAGGGACTGTCCTCTTGGGACTGGTGCTGCTGGGTCCCTGAGGCAAGAGGGACGGCCCTGAGAGCAACTCTCACCAGAGATGCATGATGAAAGGGCTGGAGCAACATCCTCACAGAGCTACTGGAGGCCAAGACTCTACATCTCCATCTTACAGGAACTGGCTATGCATATAACATTCTGTCTCTCTCTTTTTCTCTCTCTCTCTCTCCCTTTGGAGGCTGGGTCTCACTACGTAGTTCCAGCTAGCTTGGATGGCTTTGAACGCACCCTTTACGAAGCTACATGATAGCATCAAGCTGAGAGAGGCAGATTTGTTACAGGGACCGTGCAGGCCAAATGCTAACGGCGTCCTCGAGGTCCGTCCATGGCCCCCCTGTCCTGGCTGCGTGACCCTCCTGTGTGGGGACGGCCTCCGTGTGTGTCCCTCTGCAGGTGCCAGGGCTGCCCCTGTCTTCTGGTGGCTCTGACTGGTGTCCTGGCCCAGGCTGTCCTTGACGGTGGCCACTTCGAGGCCCCAGGGTTCACTCAGCCCAGACCAGCTGGGCCTGCGGGTGGCCGTGTCCGGCAGCTCTGTCCTCAGGACACGAGATGCAGCCTGGCTGCAGGCCAGGCCAGCTGGTGCTCTGTGACCCTCCATGCCCTTCACTCGAGCTCAGCCAATGACACTGGCCTTTGGTCCCTTCGGGATGGTTCACAAGCCCCGGGGACCCCGAGCAGTCAGGAGGGTTGCTCAGGGCCTCTGGAGAGACCAAAGGAAGCCCCACTCTTGCAGGAAAAGGAGTGCGGATTCCCGAGTGCCCGGGTGGAGCTCAGGGCTCAGGCTGCCTGGTGATCAGATCAGTTAGGCCCTCAGGACAGGCAGGTACAAGTGGCCCCAGGCCTCAGGGGACCAACCACAAGGAACAGATGTCACCACTGGTAGCTGACTGAAACCAAGACCTTCGCACTGAGCTGTCTGCAGCACTTTTTAATATTTTATTTTGAGATCAGGTCTTGCAAAGATGCCCTGGCTGGGCTTGAACTTGGGATCCTCCTGCCTCAGCATCCCAGAGAGCTGGGACAGGCCTGGGCCAGCGCCTGACCATCCTGCGCCCTTCAAAAGTGTGTAATTGAGCAGCTCTAGGATGAACCTGGGCACACTTGGGCCAGAGAGCCGTCCCCACCTGTGCACGCCCAGCTCTGAGCTGACCTAGAGCACTGGATTTCTGACCCCCCGACCGCCCCATCCTTTGCTTCCAGAACCTTCTAATGCAAGGCCCCCTTGGCTTTGCAGGTGGCTGGCACTTGGCAGGGCTCCACAAGGGAAAAGGAACAGCTCTCCTTGTCCCCTGCACGTGCCAGGCAGAGCTGGCTCTGTAAGCCCAGGTCCCCTTCTGATGTCCCTGCTCTGATGTCCCCAGCTGGGGTTGGGACCCGGGGCAGGTGGGTGCCATGGGTGGGGGTGCAGTGGGGACCAAGGGGCAAAGGGGCTCCCCCAACCTGACCCCTGCTGCACACCGCTTCCCCGCTCTGTCCCCAGCTGCGTTCTCCAGGGAGAGCAAAGCAGAGCCACCAGGGCCACCAGGTGCCCTTCACCCACCCGAAGGGCAGGTGCAGAGGGACAGAGGGCACCATGCAGCCGACAGGTGGTACCTGAGTCCCTGCCCAGCACCTGGCGACACCTTGGCCGAGTTCACACGAATCCTGGGACCTTGAGAGCCGTCCGGGTCTCAGGCAGGGCAGGGAAGCCCTAGAGGTGACAGTGGAGGAAGCTCCCCTCCCCCAGCCCACACAATATGGGGAGCTGAGGAGGCTGAGGCAGGAGGGTGGCAGCCATGAATTCAAGGCCAGCCTGGGCTACAGACACAAACCCTGCCTCCATAAATAAATGAATAAACAAACAAATAAGTAAATAATTTCTTGTAAAAAGCAGATAACACTGTGACACGGTGTGGGCTGTCTATAGCTCAGTGGTACAGTGCCTGCCTGGCAAGTGTAAGGTTGTGAGTTCAATTCCTGGTACCAAAAAAAAAAAAAAAATAGCATCACACCTATGGTTTCAAAAGCCAGCTGTGGCCTGGCCTGACCTGGCGGGGACTCAGGGTTTGTACCCTGCTCCCAGCTGTGAAAGGGGCTGGGGTGACTCGACTGACCGATTGAGAAAAAGATGAAACACTGACCACAAACCCCAATCCCGACACAGCCAGAGCCTTGAGACAGCCGCTCCTGAAGCCCAGGGTGAAGGAGACGCTGAGAAGCATGATGAGGTAGGGAGAAAAGAAATCACCTGAGCAGTGGGAAAAAGACCAGAAGAAAACATTTCTCCATAAAAGATCTGTTTCTAGACATTGAGTCTGTACTGACTTGTTACACGGCACTAGCTGACCAATACAAGAGGTGATGACGGTCGTGGTAGGTTAGTGACAGGAGTCCATCCTGAGAAGCAGATGATTCTACCTCAGATGATTTCACGGCTGCACCAGTGTCACCCAGTCTGTCCCCACCTCCTCAGTGCAGGGTACAGGACCTTCACACATGGGGGCCACCAAGGGAAGCAGCTACGTGGTGTTTGACTGTATTTAAATAAATTACTCTAACAGCAGCATAAAAATAATAGTTTCTGTATACACAGGTAGCAGTTCGTATGCTGAGAATCATATATAGACACATAAATATGCGTGTGCTCATTTTATTATAACAGATATTACTGTTCATTTCTGAGAGGTAAAAATTATAAACTGATTTGTTCATTTAGTTATGTGAACACAAGGAAATCACTTCCTTTTCTTTTTTCGTGGTACTGAGGATTAAACCCAGGGCTTTTACCCAGAGTTCCAGCCCCAGCCCTTTCTATTCTTTATTTGGAGACTGGGTCTTGCTAAGTGGCCCAGGCTGGCTGGACTTAAAAGAGATTCTCCTGCCTCAGCCTCCCAGAGTGCTGGAATGTCAGGCCCGGACCACTATGCCCAGCCTGACTCACTTTTTGTGAAGGGAAAAGAACTGACTAAAAATGAAATATTTATTTAGTTACCCTAACACGTGAACACTATCCACTTCTTAGGAATGATGCCACTGAGTCATAGAGAGAGCAGGGAAACGGCTGAGAGGGTCACATGTCAGAAAGGGCACAATCGGGCTGGGCGTGGTCACGCACCAGCCATCCCAGCACTTCGGAGGCTGAGGCAGGAGGATCCCTGCAATTTGAGACCAGCCTGGGCTACAAAGTGAGCTCAAGGCCAGCCTGAGCTGCAGAGTGAAAATATCCGGAAAGTCACAGGGACAGAGCCTTGCTGGGGACCAGGGGGCCAGCACCCTGGGGACCCAATGACCTCCCCCGAGGGCAATCCTGTCCCTGTGCTGCCTTCTCTGCCAGCAGCCGCGTGTGGTGAGTTTGGGGTGGACACTGGGCACGACCAGGCCAGGAAAGCGAAGCTCTGGGACCTCACGGGTGACAGTCCTCAGGCCTTCCCAGTTCCCATCTGCCCGGGGCCATCGTGTCACTTGCTTCCCCCTAATGAGAGTGTCTCTGAGGGCACCGAGCAGTGTCCACGGTCTCCACTCCGTGCCAGTGTGAAGGTCACAGATGTCCGCTGGGGACAGAATCACCTGGGGCAGGGAACCTGGAGGGCAGGGACAGCCAGGGACCGGGTGGTCTGTGACAGGCACGCAGCCCCGTGCCGTCCCCTGCTGAGGTCCCCTGCACGTGGCAGAGGCGCCTCTGGGCCCCAGGAGGCCGGATACAGCGCCTGGCGCTGTCTTTTGTACTAGAGCTGAGGTTGTCACTCATCACCACGGCAACCATCTAAATATGTCACCTCCAGGCGCTGACTGCCAAGGCGGGAGCGCGGGGGCTGGTGACGGCTGCGCCCAGGCGGGTGAGGGCGGGCAAGAAGGAGGAGGAGGAGGAGGTCAAGGTCGCGGTCACGGTCACAGTCACAAGGCTGATGGGGCCCTGCGGGGTGGAGCAGGTTCTGGGCTGTGTCCCTGCCCTGCAGCCTCCATGCCGGGAGCTCCCCTGGCTGTGACAGCCACGGACGTCTCCAGACATCTCTCAAGTGTCCCCTGGGCATAGAATCGCCCCGTTGTCTCCTGAGCTGTCTTCACCTCCCGCCCCTTGGATGCGACAGGGAAGGTGCAGATGCATGGCCGGCGGCGGCCTGGGCAGAGGCCAGCTCGGGACAAGAGAAGCAATGTGTCCACAGCGCTTTCTGTCCACTCACAGGGAAAGCGGCAGCAGAGCCCCCAGGCCCAGGGTGGGTAGGAGCCAGCCTGTCTGGCTCTGAGCACTGGCGAGGACCTGTCATCTCAGCTACGTGGGAGGCTGAGGCAGGAGGGTCACTGTGAATTCAAGGCCAGCCTGGGCTACAAAGTGAGCTCAAGGCCAGCCTGAACTGCATGGGGAGACCCTGTCTCAAAAAGACCAAAATAAAATAAAAAGGTCAGGGTGAGAGCTCAGTGTGACAGCTTTGGGTCCCATCTTTAGCACCACCAAAAAAAAAAAAAAAAAAATCAATGAATTATCAATGAATCCAGGCAACATCGCCAGAGACACGTCAGGAGGAGGCTTCACTCCCTGGCCTCTGTGGCCGTCCTCCCCCACCCTTGGCCCCCAAAGGGACATGACAGATGTCACAGCCCTGTCAGTAGACGGAGTCCTGCGAGCCCCGGCCCAGGCCTCTTTCAAGCTGTTCAGAGAATCCGGAAGAGAAGATCAGACGCCCCGTTGCGGCCCCGGCACCGGGGACACTAAATTCCATGGGGACCCTGACGGGGTCTGAAAAAGGACCCCAGGAAAGTTAAGGGATTGCAAAGGCAGCGTGGGCTTGGACGAACCCCGTGTGTCCCTGCCAACTTAGTGACCGCAACCCATGTCCCAGGTCAACGTGACACCGTTGTCACCAGGGCCCAGTGGGGACCTTGCTCTACTGAGCTCCTCAGTTTTCTATAGACCTGAGGCCAGGGATTTAGCTCAGCGGCATAAGCACCAGCCAGGCAAGGGCGAGGTCCTGAGTTCGAATCCTGGTAACAACAACAACAAAAGTTTTCTATAAATCTAAAACTGTTCTAAGATGCAAAGTTTATTAAAGAGAGGGAGGAATAAGAGAGAGAGAGAGAGGCAGGCAATTAGCTACTGACGCGAGCAAACCCTTCAGAAAGTGACAGCCTCGCATAATGAGCCGATTATATAAAATCTAGAGGAGAAAGAGCTCAAAACAGGATGTGCAAGTCGGCGAGGGAAGTGAGGCTGCTACAGGAACGGGGGGTACGGGGGGTGACAGCGTCCAGGACCCCAGCGCGGTGCCACAGAGGGAGGCTCTGGGACACCTGAAGGGATCTCGGCAAGGCTGAGGGGTTCGGCCAGGCCTGGGCTGGAAGGGGGGCGGCAGGTGGCATGTGGAAAGTTCTAGAACACGGGGTGGCCTCTGGTCTCTCTGGAGGTGACCTTGGACACATGTGCACCGACACCAGTGTGTCTCTGCATCCTGGGTGCTGCGGCGGGGTACAGGCAGCGTCCCTGGCTGCTGCCTGCTCCATGCCAGAAACAGCCAGTGTGACACTCACAGGGGTCCCCAGACACAGCCCAGGGTCCCCTGGGGACCTCCATCCTACAAGTTATTCCACCTAATGTTCTCACAGGGTACGGATGGGGAAACTGAGGCTCAGAGAGGGGAAAAAACCAGCCCCAGGTCACCTATCCAGGAGGCAGTCGAAAAAAGAAGGGCACCTTTAAGAGGATCACACCCACATCGGGGCGGGGTGCCCACCATCATTCCGGCTACCCCAGGGACCAAGGTAGGAGGACTTCAAGTCTGAGCCCAGCCTGGGCACTTAGCAAGGCCTGCTCTCAAAATCCAACTGTTTTTAAAAAGGGGCTGTGAGCCCAGGGTGCGGGCACAGGCCTATAATCCTGGCACTTGGGAGGCTGAGGCAGGAGGATCGCTGTGAGTTCAAGAGCAGCCTGGGCTACAAAGTGAGCTCAAGGCCAGCCTGGACTGCAAAGTGAGACCCTGTCTCAAAAAGACAAAATACATATATGTATTTCGTTGAAGAAGCAGAGAGAGGCTCCCGGGGTGGAAAGAATCCCTCCTGGTGCTGGCCAAGGTGACCAGCCATGCACTCCCCGATCCCACTGCCCGCTCCCAGAACCAGCTGGCTCCAGGACACGGCCAGCATGCAGCCAGCCTGGTCCGCAGGCCGGTTCCTGGACTCCCAGGGTTGGCCCGCAGGGCCTGCTGGGAAACCTGCTCTATTATCCCTCAGGCACAGTGCAGGGCGCAGGGCGTCACTGGAAGCTCTCGGATCTCAAGGTCACCTTCACCCGTGGTCTCCCCGCCCCCACGCTGCAGCCTGCAGGGCTGAATCCTTCTCCCAGCCTCCCTGCGGCACCCTGGCCTCCCAACCGGTCTCAGGCTGAGATTCCAACTTCTGCACTAAGGTAAGGCCTGGAGGGAAGAGGTCCTGGGGCCATCCTGTCACCCCAGTTGTCACCGTCCTGGGGCCCTGGCTGCCCATGTCTTCACGCCAACCCTGGTGCCAAAGCTCTGCTCACCGAGCAAGGTTGAGGGGTAACCTTGCCCCCCTCATTCCACCAGAGCCCCCCTGGACACCAAGCACTGCTACCCACCACCAGGGGGACAGTCCCCTCAAAAGCAGCAGAGGGCTCACCGCTGAGTTCCGGTACAAGGCCCCCGTGGTCAGGGAGCCCTGGAGACAGAGATAACACCAGGTTCAATCACAAGGGACTGTCCTGTCCCAGACACGGCACAAGATCACCCGCTCTTCCAATTACTCAGAGAAATAAAAAGATTTTATGCTCAAAATCTCTTAATTTTTTTTGGGGGGGTGGGGTTCTGGGGATCTAATACAGGACCTTCACACTAAGGTCTTTTATATTTTATATTATATAAGATTTTTCATATTTTTGAGACAGGTCTCACTAAGTTACCAAGTTGCCCAGGCTGGACTGGCACTTGGAATCATCCTGCCTCAGCCTCCCAGAGTGCTGAGATGACAGAGGTACACACCTAGCTGGTGACTTTTATCTTCCCAGCAACCTTGTCTTTGGCTGGTGCAGAAAGTGAGCCTCCATGCTGGCAGGCAGGTCCTAATATCCCAACAGCCAAGGAAGGCAGAGCGGCCTCTGCCAAGAAGGAACTAGAATCTGCTGACAGCTGCAGGAGGGACGAGGATGGAGGTCCTTCCTGATCTGAGTCATAGCCTGTGACAGCCTAGGCCGGGGGCCAGCTAGGCTGTGCCCAGATTTCTGACTTGAGAAACTATGATACAAGAAGTATGTGTTGCTATGAACTATTACATGGGGGTGTCTATTTGTTATGTAGCACCAGCTGACTGATACAAGGTTGTTTCCAAGATGCAATGCTCAAAGGATAAGAATCTGAAATATATATTTAAAAGATACAGATCTATACTGCTGAAAATCCAGACATCTGCACATTTGGGGCTGGGAATATTTTAACGCTTGGAATCGAGACAGGATTACAAACCGCTTCAGATGCTCCAGATACAGCTGTCCCTGGACCAGCCGCTCCACTCTGTACCATGGGCTGGGCTGAGAGAGGCCGAGGGAAGATGCAGACAAGGCTGCCAGGAGTGCAGTATGCCAGGGTGTTAGTGACCAAACCAGGCTGGCTAAAGACTACAGACTGTGACATTACAAGGTCCCCTGCTAAGGATGGGACTGAAGGACCAAAATGACCTACAGTGGCTCAGGTAGAGTCATGCAAGGAAGTGCTGGGGACACATTTCCCAGGTTTTACAGGATGCAAGAAAAGTACCTGGCCATGGTAGTGCACGCCTGTCATCCCAGCACTTGGGAGGCTGAGGCAGGAGGATCTCTCTGAGTTCAAGGCCAGCCTGACCTGCACAGTGATGTGCTGAGACCCTCAGGGCTTCTGGGAGCGGCTGGCTGTCCTGAGGAACAGGGCTGGGGACCCTGCCCGCGTCACTTCCTGGCCACACTGTCTAATTCAGGTCGGCAGCAGGAAAACCCAGGGAGACAGCGGGCCCAGGTCTCCCGAGGGCCTCAGCGCCAGCAGCCTGGTGGCCTCAACGGCCCTCAGCTCTAAACCATCACCACCATCCTCATTAGAGACCCGAATCTGTGTCACTGCTGCAGAGGGAAATGGGTGACTTAATTACACCCAGGATCCCGCCAGGTGACAGCCCTGAGCGCGGCTGCGGGGCCTCTGGAGCAGGGCTGAGATCGCGGGAGCACTGAGCAACCGCACGCAGGTGGCAGCGGACTGGGGGTCACAGCTGGGGGGGACACCACAAGCTCCTCTTGTCCCCAGATCTGACATTTCCAATTCTCTTGTCACCTATGCCTGGATTTAGGGAGATCAGGACCCTGACCAGAAGGGGAGGCCCCTGGGCTGACGCCGGCCCCGTCGCTTTGGGGTGCAGGTAACACAGACAGCTATTAGGTACCCATGTGGCCTCAGTTTCCCCATCCACAACACACCAACAGGGACCAGGGAACAGATGCCCTGGTGGGGCCAGACAGAGGCAGCCACCAGCCTGCCTCGGCTCTGGAGATCAGGAGTGGCCTTTGGGGTCCCATTGTGACAGATTCCCGCCCCAGGGCCACCCAGCCTCTGTCAGGCTGGAAACCAGAGGCTGCCCCAGACAATTCCTGCACTTCCACACAAGTTTAACTCCCAAACCAGCCTTTCCTGGCTGTGGTGTCTGCTGTGGTGCCCACAAACACGCTTAATCCTCTCCTTGCTTTGGTTCATGTCTAGGGCACCATTTGGAGGGGAAAAAAATACAAATACAAACATACTATAATACTAAAGCCTCACAGTGCCCTGCATGTTCCAGAAAATTCTGGAAGGTTCTAGAAGGTTCCACAATTCAGCATCTTCTATTTCTCCCAGATCTTGTTCCCCTGGGGTGTCCTATTCCCTGAAAGCAGTTTGGACCTTTTCAACCCACTGCTTTCAAGTCTGCATTTTACCTATTCTCACAATGAGCTCCTCCCACAAAGCCCCTTCCCCGGGCCTGGCAAGGCTTAAATCAAACACATGGCCTGCTCTGCACCCCAAAGTGACGGCGCCCAAAGTCCAATACCCAAGATGAACACGAGAAGCTGCCGGTGTCTACTCTCAGCAGGGCCTGAGCTACAGCTGACGAGGGAAGGGCTTGTGGGGGAAAAGGCCATCTTGGAAGTGTCCTTTAAGGCCTGTCAATGGTTGTAAGCTCTGACAGTTTTTTTTGGTAAAAAACGCTTAAAATTACAGTTGAAACCATTTTAAGGTGCGCAGTTCAGTGGCACTGAGTATATTTCCAGTCGTGTAATTCTCTCCTCTATTTCCCAAGCCCTCCATCACCCCAAAACGAAGCTCTGTCCCCAGGAGCAGTCACCTGGTCCCCTCTCTAGCCCCAGGCACCCCGTGTCCACTTCCTGTCTCTAAAGTCACCTATCCCAGGTGTTTCTCGTCCATGGAGTCCATGCTGGCATCTCTCAGTGCACGTCACCCTAATGCTCGGGAGGCTGAGGCAGGAGGATTGCAAATTCAAACCTGGCCAGGATAATTTCACAGCTTAGGTCAGCATGGTTCTCTGACCCCAGTTAACACAGTTGCTGTAACAAATGCCCCGCTGGCTTAATGGGTTAAAACCACACAATTGTCCCCTGTCACACAGTCTGCAGGGCAGACACTGACACTCAGGGCTGCTGCTCTCAAGGCTCCAGGGAGAGCCCAGGTCCCCATCTGGCTCCTAGAGATGCCTGCAGCCATTGGCTTGTGGCCCCTTCCACCTGCAGAGTGGGCAGTGCTGCATCTTCAGCTTCTCTTGGCCTCTCACCCTCCCAACCCTGCTCAGAGGATTCTGGGTGACACTGGGCCCCTGGTACTCAGGATGGTCCTCCCCTGGGGGTCCTCCAGGTGACCCCATCTGCAGAGTCCTTTCTGCCATGGAGGTGACATATTCACGTGTCCAAGGATGAGGAAGGGCAAATCTTTCTCTGAATAAAGAGGCCCCATCGTCCCCAGGCTACACTGACCACTTGCTATTTGCACCTGTCTGGGAGGAGAAAGCGGCCTCTTTTCCAGATCAAAGAAAACAAAAAACAAAAAAACAGACACTCAGGCTAAAAAAGAAAGTGCCAGGAAGTCCCTGCAGAGCTCAAAGGGGACTCCAGATCTCAGTCACCCCTGTGTCACCCTCAGTGTCACTGAGCCACAGAGTTAAACCCAGACAGATGGAAGAGTAGAAGCTCAGTGATGCACACCCAGCTACCTGGGAGGCTGAGGCAGGAGGGTCTTAAGTTCCAGGTCGGCCTGAGCAACTTCATGAGACTGTCTCAAAATAACAAAATAAAATAAAATAAATGGCCAGGGGTGGAGCCCCGTGGTACGGTGCCCCTGGGTTCGATCCCCAGTACCAAAAATCAAAGCTGCCTTGGGTTGATTGCTCCCCACATTGGCCCTGGGCGCAGCTGAGGCGGGGAGGGGGCACTGATGAACAGAACAGAACAAACCCCCAAGGGCTGGGCAGCATAAGAAGCTAGAAATGGCATCAGTGTGCTTGAGGCCGAGCCTCACACACTTTAGCGTGAGATTTACCACAGTCCAAAAATACAAAGTGCCTGTCACCCCCCAGCCCTCGGGAGGCTGAGGCAGGAGGATCCCATGCGTTTGGTGCCACCCCAGGCTAAACGGTGAGTTCAAGGTCAGTCTCGTGTACATAGCAAGACTCTATCTCAAATGAAAAAAAAAAAAAACAAAACTTCAAAACCAAAACAAGACAAAAATAAACCACAAAGGCACAGGAAAAAAATCTGAAGCAAATACTTGCAGACTAGTGGCAGAGTGCTAGGCAGGAAGGTGACGGGCCGGGAGCACAGGACACCACGGGCCCACGTGGACCATATCCGCTCTGCGGCGACCTCCGATACCCAGAAGGTCCCCCTCAGAGACAGGCTTGGTGGGTGGGGAGGGGGCGCCCGGCACCCACAGGGCCCTGTCACACTGGCTGAGCCATCAGAGGCCACTAGAAAAAGGCCACACTGCCCTGTCCACCCTCCCACTGGGGCTGCTCCAGGGGAACCCAGCTGTTTCCAGGAGACTCCGAGAGACCTAAATCCTCACCTTTTTCTTTCCCCTCCTCCTTTGTTATGCAGCGCTGGTGATGGAGCAGGGCCTCACCAAGTTGTCCAGCCTGGCCTTGAACTCACAATCCATCTTCCTGCCTCAGCCTCCAGAGTAGCTCAGATTAGAGGCAGGCGCCTGTGCGCCTGACTTCTCTCTTCTTCCTCTTTTTCTTCCTCTTCTTCTTCTTCTTTCTTCTTCTTCTTCTGTTATTATTTTGAATTTTTGGTTTGTTTTGGTTGAGGCAGGGTCTTGATACACAGCCCAGGCTGGTCTTGAACTCACAGGGATCCTCCTGCCTCAGCCTCCCGAGTGCTACATGCCCTGCTTTCCTTCTTTGTTTGATTTTATTTTTTAAACTATGACATCTTGTACACTAATCAGCCAGGTGGCCTGATGTTCATCTCAGCCCCCATAAGCCAAGAAACCCCCACATACCCCCTGCCAAACATGCAGGCTGACAGGGACCTTATGCCTCAAATCAGCAAGAAAACCTTGCACCCCGACACCGTGCTGTGTTTGTGGCCACAGTGGGTAACACAGGGAGGGGGTGGTGGCGTGTGCAGGATATCAAGGGAACGGGTGTCACTGGGAGGGGTCAAAAGAGCAGGAAGTTGATGGGAACCGCTACTTGTGGCTCGCTGTGATGCGCTGTTTCCCAGAAAATCACTAGGAAGACCTGATCCCATGGGGTGAGCAGGGGAAGGAGAGGAGCCTTTAAGAGGTGGGGCCTGGTGGGAGGAGCGTAAGCCGCTGGGGGCGTGGCGTAAACCGCTGGGGGCGTGGCTTCAGGGCCCATGGTCCGCTTCTCCTCCTCCCCCTCTCTCTCCACCCTACTACCAGTTCCCCATCCCAGCGCTCTCCAGGGACCCCCAGCCTGCCCATCGGGGTCCCTGGGCCCCCCAAACTGCAAGGTTAACAAAAAAAAACCTTCGTCTTTGTAAGTCAGCCTGTGTCGGGCCATTCTTTACAGTAGCGGAAGCCCAGCTCACATCATCTCTAGATCCTCCGGAGGCTGAGGCAGGAGGATGGTGACTTCAACTCCAACCCAGGGCAACTCGAGTGAAACCCTGTGTCAAAAAAGTTAAAAGACCTAGGTGCAGTGGAATCCGGTGCTCTAGGAGGCTGAGGCAGGAGGATCACGTGCTGGAGACCAGCCTGGGCAACTTGGCAAGACTAGGTCTCAAAATACAAAGTAAAAAAGGTTGGAGGTTTAGCTTCTAGTCGTCACAGTGTCCTCAGAGAGAGCCAGAGCCAGAGCCAGAGGCCCACCGGGCTGCAGATGGAGCCCCCGTGCTAGCTTGTGTCCTTATGCACTCACAAGGCCCTGGTCTCCATCTCCAGCACCAAGATAAATTAAAAAAAACTGCAGACTGATGAGCACGGTCAGCTCAGGGGCTACAGGAAAACTGGGTACGGCCTGTGGGCTGTGGCTGGCTGAGCCCTGGCCTGGACAATCTCAGGGCCCCTCCTGGACCCAGCTCTTCAACATTGTGATTCTAAACAAATGCACGGGAACTTTCCAAGCCGGGACTCAGCATGGCTCGCACAAAATCCCCGGCCTTGTGTGCGCCCTGCACCCGCGTCGGGCCGCCCACGACCCGCTTTTTATTTGACTCAGCGCTGAACTGCTGGGCTGGGGATGTAGTTCAGGAAGAAGACCTGGGTTTAATCCCCAGTGCTGCAAACCCCCCCCCCCCCCCGTCTTTGGTTGTTGTTGTTGTTTTGGTTTTTTTTGCTGGGCGCAGTGATACCCTCTTCCAATCCCAGCTACTTGGGAGGCTGAAGCAGGGGGATCTCTGGTTCCTGGCCAGCCTGGGAGACTTCATGAATTCCGTCTCGCCATAAACTTTAAAGAGGGCTGGGGGCCTGGGTCAGTGATACAGCGCTTACCTCGCATCCTCAGGACCTGGGTTCAGTCCCCTGGCTACCACAAAAGCAAGTTTAAAAAATAAACTTTTAAAGATTAGCTCTTCCATTTTGGTTTTTCCCCTCCTTCTCCCTTTTTGAACGTGGCTTAGAGAATCTTTAAAATTAGGTGTGACGTCCTTGTGTTTCTGTGGGAAGCCAGCTGGTTCTCACGGTAGGAGTCAGTCACGTAAAACCCCACACCGTGCAAAGGTTCCTCCTTCCCAGGGCGCCCCAGGCCACTGTCCCCACTTCTGCCCTTCTGCGGGAAAACAGAGCAGCAGGGAGGAGGTGGGGTCATCCAGGGCGTCTGGGGCTGTCAAGTTAGTTATGTTTTGTGGCAGGGGAGACTGAACCCAGATCTTCACACTGAGTTCCACCGGCCCAGCCCTTTTTAATGCTTTTGAGACAGGGTCCTGCTGAGTCAGTCAGTTACCCAGGCTGGGCTTGAATTTGCGATCCTCCTGCCTCAGCCTCCTGAAATGCTAGGCGAACAGACACTCTAGAGGAGGATGCGAGTCAGGACGCCTCTGTTGAAACCCTAAGGGTATAGAGCTCAGGGTGGGGGGGTGGGGGGGTGGCCTGTGGCCTGGAAGTGACAATGGTGCACCCACATGTCTGGAGCGTCCTTGGCGGTAACAGAGGACCCTCAGGTGGGGTGAGGGTGTTGATAGTCAGGAGGCTGGGCCAGTGCCTGCTCTGAGAAGTAAAGCTAGTTCCAGGCAGTGAGAGAATCATAAAGTTTTACTAGCAATAAATTAGCCCAGTGGCTCTTGACCAGGGTATACATTCTGTCACCCAGGGGAGACAGATGTCTGGTGACATTTGAACTATTGGCTTGGGGTCAGGAGCAGAGGGAGACCAGGGACCCAAGACCACCCTCCAGAACGACAGGGCCCTGCGGTGCACAGTGGGACACACACAGCTCAAAAAGCCCCCCTTAGCCGGGCGAGGTTGCTAAGTAATTCCAGCACCCAAGAGGCTGAGGCAGGAGGATCTTTGGGAAGTTCAGGGCCAGCCTGGGCTACATAGCATGTTCATGTCTCACAACAAAACAAAACCAACAAGAGAAGGAGGGGCTGAAGGGAAGGCAGGGAACTGAGGTGGGGGAAAGAAGAAAGCTCTCCTGTGCGGGACCCTAGCACTTTAGCAACAATGGCCTTGAAGCTTTGCCAAACACCTGAAAATTTCCACCGCTTTTTTTCTATGCTGCAAACAACAGACCGGGTGCTTCTGGGGGGCTGCATGGGAACCTGGGCCCCCCACCCCCACCCCCACCCCAGAAGCCAGTGAACTCACACACCCCACTTCCTGCACTGCCCGAACCCCCGCGGGACCTTGTGAGAGACAGAGTTCTCTCTCTCTCTTTTTTCTTTTTTTTGCCTGTTTTAATTTTATGTCATCCCAAAAGGCAGACCAGGAGCACACGGCCCAGGAGAAGCCTCAATGTCCCCATGCGGGGGACAGGGGGCAGCACTCTGTCCCCAATACCTGGGAGCGGGACTTGTTTAGAGATAAAGTCTCAGGAACCGGGTGTGGTGGCTCATGACTGTCATCCCAGCACTCGGGAGGCTGAGGCAGGAGGGTCGCTGCAAGTTCAAGACAGCCTGGGCTACACAGTGAGCTAAGGCCAGCCTGGACTGCACAGAGAGACCCTGTCTCAAAAAGACCAACCAACCAACAAATTGGCATGTCTGTTCTGTCACAGCCTGATACAGGGCAGTGGTTCTCAAGCAGGGACAACTACGGATGGCTCTGGGGACGTGTGTGGCTGTTGCCCTGAGGACATCCTGGCACGGACTGGGCAGAAGCGGGAGACACTGCTTACCTCCCTGCAGTGCCCAGAGAGATGTCCCCACCTAGGATGTCACCCATGTCCTGGCCGCTGACCCATGGCCGTGACGGAGGAAGGCTGGGTCACCCCTGGGCTCCCTCTGCGCCCCCTCCCCGCTTAGTGTCACTAAAAGTCCCCTCTGGCCTCTTCCCCAGGACCTCTTCCCCTGGGCTCTGTCCCCAATGCTGTACCTGGGTCCCTGCACCTCGGCACCTCATGAGAACCGGGCCTGGGACCCTGAGGCCGACAGCCAGGCAGGTGGCAGCCACAGTAGGCCCGGCTCCCGCCTGCACCCCCGCCCCTGACGCGGCACACAAGCACCCCATTCATGGGGCTCCGGGGCCTGGCGCACACACAGCGCGCCTTTGTTGAGTGCAGGGCAGTGGCAGCTCCCATGGGGGAGATGGGGGCGAGGGCACCCAGAAAGCTGGGGTGGGGGTGCAGCATGGGGAGCAGGGAGGCTCGGGAGGAAAGGGCCACCCAGCCAGGCCCTCCCGCAAGGCACAGTACCCTGAGAGCCAGAGGGGGTGCTTCCGGCCCACAGTGGGGGTGGGGTGGGGGTGAGGGGGCCAGTGGGGAGGTGGGACAGCGCTGGCCAGTGTATACTCTAGGAGCTGATGCTGGCCACGTGGGGTCCACCTCGGGGTGCTCAGGGCCACTGAGCAAAACATGGAACAGATCTGCGCTCCAGGGCACCGTCGGCATGGAAAGCACGGCAGAGAGAGCGTGAAACACCCCCAAATGACAACCCCAAATCCAGTTCAGTGGGTCACCTACTCCCAGGACAAAGCCGCTAAAGGAACGACAAGATACGGGCAGTTAACGGAGTCCAGTCCAGTGTCCCTGGAAGGCTGGAGGGACACACACAGCCAGGACCAACTGCATGCTGGAATATTACTCAGCCCAGAAAAGGAGCACGAGCGGATCTTAAGAACGTCATGCTTGGTGAGAGAAGCCGGACATAGAAAGACACAAAGCGTGGACTCCATGGACAGGAAACGGCCAGGACAGGTGACTCCAGGACACAGGAAGTGGGCTTGGGAGTGCAGGGCTGGAGAAGGAACAGGTGAGGGGCTCCTAGGGCGGGGGGATCTTGGGGGGGACAGAAGTTCTAAAATTGGTTTACAGCGATGGCTGAACAATTTCATAAGCTTGCAAAAAATAAAAGCTGCTTGAATTATCTGCTTAAAACGGCTACATTTTAAGATATGCAAATACCACGTCTATTTAAAAAAGAAAAAACACAAAGGAGACTTCTTCGCAGGGGCCTCCGGAAGAACCAGCGGCTGTGTTTGTGGCGTCTCCGAGCTGCCCACAAGGCCCACCGCCCCCACCAACGGGACCAGATGGCCGTGGGGATTCCCCCAGCGGCCCACAGCCGGGCCATCCCGGAGGAGGCGGACGGGAGCGAGGACCTGGGGCTGGCATGTGACCAAGGGCGGCTCACCCCAAGCCTTCAGCTCTCCCAGGAGGGCACAGAAGGTGACTGTTCTCCAACTTGTAAGGGACAGAGGACAATCAAAGGGTGGAATGAAACCAGCTGTGGTGACACACACCTGTCATCCCAGCTTTCTAGGAGGCTGAGGCAGGCGGATCTCAACTTGGAGCCCAGCCTGGACTTTTTTTTTTTAAATTTTTATCCCAAATTAAAAAATAAAAAAAAATATAAGAACGCTAGGATGAAGCTCAGTGTGAAAGCCCCAGGCGCCATCCCTGGTAGCACACATGCAACATAAAAATAAAAAAGAGATCATTGCTGTTTCCAGATGCAAATGAGAAAAATCTGTTCTCACACCTTGAATCGGAAAGAAGCCTTTTCCGTTACTCTCTGGTGTAGCTGGAAAATGCTTCGTCCAGTAAACACAAAGCTGAGTGCCTGCCCGAGAGGGGGGCTGGTGTTTAGCTGCCTCTTCCCTGGGTGACAGGGCCCCACGCTTTATCAAGAACAGGGCTGAGAACAGAAAATAACGGCATTCCTAAGTGGCTGTTTTTCTAAATAAAGCTCCATTCTAAGGCCATGAATGACCTGGAGATTTCAAGCTTCTTTGGAATAAACTTCAGGCACCTCGTCAAAACCAAACATGCACAGGTGTGCTGGCACAGGCCTATAATCTCAGCACTTGGAAGGCTGAGGCAGGAGGGTCACCAGGAGTTCAGCCTGGGGTATGCGGTGGGTTCAAGGCAGCCTGAACTACAAAGCAAGACCCTGTCCAATACAAATCAACAACAAGAAGGGAACAATGGGAAAAGTGGGCATGTTTGCCAGTTGTGATGGCACACGCCTCAGGAGGCTGAGGCGGGACGATCTCTGTGAGTTTGAGACCAACCTGGAGAACATAGTGAGTTCAAAGCCAGCCTGAACAGCGTAGCGAGACCCTGTCTCAAAGGAGGGGACAACTTTTGATGTCTAGAGCTAATTAACCACAAATTCAAATCAATAGAAGGGTTCAAAAGCCAGACAGAAATAACTCAGCGTGCCTGAAAATTTTCTAAAAAACAGTGTGATTTCTCTCCTCCACCCTAAAGGATTGCACCAAACAAGTGTGACATCTGAATGGCCACACTTCCTGGCTATCTCATCTGTGGCATACAGGGAAAAAAACCAAGACTCTCATCTGAGAGTCTTGGTTTTTTTCCCTGTATGCAATGAGAGTCTTGGTTTTTTTCCCTGTATGCCACAGTACAGGGGATTAAACCGAGGGCCTCATACTGAGCTACACCCCAGCTTTGATTTTCTCTATCTCTCTCTCTCTTGCTCTGAGGGTTTCTCATGCTGCTAAGGTGCCCAGGCTGTGCTGAAACTTGCCATCTTCCTGCCTCAGCCTCGCAGAGTGCTGGGATGACACATGTGTGCCAGCAGGCCTGGCTGATATGGGTTTTCTTTTTCTTTTTTTCTTTTTAACGTGGGCAAATAAGTTTTGTCTCCAAGAATGGTTCTCAGCCAGAACCACCCTGCCCCCAGAGGATCCCAGGCCATGCCGTGGGACATGTGCAGTTTTCACAACTGGGGAGCTTCTAGTGTCAGGCCATCAGAGGCCAGGACACCTCACAGAGAATCTCAAGTGTATCATGAGCTCAAGTTTAAAGTTCATATTATACAAGTGAATCACTTGCTCCTAGTCTGATGGTTCCACAGCAGTACACATCGCGGTGACTCCTCGCGGGTACCCCAAGTCAGGAGAACCTGGGGAACCTTCCGTTATGCAGTCACCTAGTCACTGACTGGACTGCACATACTTCTTTCTAGTTTTTTTATTCCCCTCCCCTTTAATAATGTGGTGGCTCACGCCTGCCATCCCAGCACTCGGGAGGCTGAGGCAGGAGGATCACTGCGAGTTCGAGACCAGCCTGGGGGCTACAAAGTGAGCTCAAGGCAGCCTGAGCTGCATAGCGAGACCCTGCCTCAAAAAGACAAAAAAAAAAAAAATTGCTGGAGGTTTCTCCCGCCCCTGGATCCTGGCAACAGCTTTTTAATTATCCCCACCTGGCGGGGGAGGAAAGAACACCTCTGAGGTGACACTGACAGGACAGCAGAGGGAAACTCCCAAGAGGAGCCTGTCCCCCAGGGCCGGGGACACCGTCACCGCAGGACCTCGGGGTCACCCTCGCACACCAAACAAGTTGAGCTGCTTCGCTGTCACCCAGAAACAATGCACAGACCTAGCTGGGGACCCGCCTGTCTCCAGCCCCACCTCCAGCCTCAGCAGCCCCCGCTATCCTGGAAAAATAAAGTGCCACCCACACCCCTCACTCAGGAGCATCGGCCCCCGACTCCCACTGTCACTCCTGAAAAATTCTGTCACCCGTGTCAGCTTTGCTGCACCCCGAGATGTCTACTCCTCTGCACCCTCCACCCCAAAAGAGGTGGGGCAGTGTTGCAGGCTCCCGTGGGCCCCTCGCCTGTCCCCACACGGAATGATCGGCACCCCCGAAATACACACACACAGGGAGGCGATTCTGCCCCGAAGCTGGACAGTCAGATCCGCACAAAGACCCCCGGTCGCCTCTTTTCTCCAGCTCTACAAAGACACCTGTCCCCTGGTCCTCCAGCCCTCTGCCCTGGCCCCCACATCCTTTTCCTTCACACCCCTCTGGGAAAAGCCTGGCCCTCCCGCCTGCACCCCTCAGCTCCTTCCTGACCCGGACTTAACTTCGGCCCTGGGTTCTTCCCCCGCTAAAAAGCGGGGGCTGCTGGGGCTGGAAGCGGGAGCTAAACCCGAACCCCAACCACCCTTGGGGGCAAGTCGGTCTCCCAACCCCAGCTGTCTGTAGCCCCCTCCCCGACAAAACCCACCTCGAACTCCATCCCCAGTGGGGGGCCCCCCAACTCATTGGGACCCCCCCATCTCTCAAATACCCTTGACCCTCAAATAAGCCCCATGCTGCTCCCCGAATCATCTGGCCCTCTAGCTTCCTCCCCAGATAACTAAAACCTCTAGCTGCACCCCTAGTCCCCTCCTTAACTAACCTGC
>PVLA01002693.1:0-25287 GCA_004027455.1 Hydrochoerus hydrochaeris
TGAAGACGGTGTGAATGGCACTGAAGCCACAGAACTGAATGAAGCGTCTAGAGGGAGCTATAAAATGAGAAGAGTACAAGACAGTGCTCAAAGGAATGACATTTAAGAGACAATGAAAGATGACGGGGAGGATGCACAAGGGAAAACCAGAAAGAATAGAGAGGAAACAGAGAAGAACCTGAATTTGGCTTCCTAGGCAGCAGAGATGGGAGATCTAATCACAGTCTCTATGTCCAGAACCATTGACAGACCTTGGCTCCCAGAAGTGTCAAAGGAGCTGGATGAATTAATTCTGCCATAGAGTGTCATTTTGCTACTTCCATTACTGCTGTAATCAGGGTTATACAGAGAACAATTAGAGTCAGGACTTGGAATTTATAATATTATTTTTATGATGGTCATCCAAGAAATGCAGGAAATCTGTCCACAACACTAAAAACAGAATATTTAGCCAAGGGCCTGAATCCCACAGCAATGTCCCACGTGAGTCCAAATGAAGACCCAGAGCTCACAACAATGCTTCCCACGAGTCCAACTGGAGGTCTAGAGCCCACAAAAAGGACTCACGCCAGTCTCTTTTACGGATCCGTGTTGAGAAGGCTCAAAGGTCAGCGGTGGAAGTCAGAAAGTCTATGCCAGCAAGGTGAAGCTGTGCTGGTAGGTTGAGGATTCTACACTGGAGTCAAGAAGTCACACTCACAACAAAGACCAGGGCTGTCCTGAAAAACACCACAGCCATTCTCAGCGACACGGAGGCCCCGAGCTCCTACGATGACAAGCACAGTTGAGTACATGCCAGGAAGCTAGCGAGACGAGTTCATCCTGGAGACCAAATGGCACATGTCTTCCTCTCTGGAGCCAGAAAGCAGTGCTTGATGTGAGGACCAAAGCTTCTCCAGGAGAACCAAGGGCTCAAACTGCAACATGTAGGAGAACCCACAATGCCTCAACACACTAATACCTTAACGCACTAACATGATAATGTGATAGCTTCTCCTTCTCCACGTCTCTATTTATGCTGGCAACCTTTCTCTGGTGAAATATCTATGCTCAGCGCCATGCTGATGTAATCCAGCTGGAGTTAAGTTGCCCACCAGTTTTAACCCATAACAATTACCTTCCTCTTCTGGCTACCAGAAACTCCTCAACAACATCTGGGCATGACAGGTGGCTCCTCAGAGCTGGCAGGATATCTTTGTTTCTCCATTGAAATAAACCTCCCCACCTACCCAGGCACAAAGAGCACAGGACCAGGCTGTTTCTGTGAGTGCTGAGCTGGTCAGAACTACACACTCTTCCCATGGGAACTTCCGGACCCAGGGCTGCCTCCCTCCCACTCCTCACAGCAGCCCCAAGACCAGATGGGTCTATTTGTCCTGACTCCACAGTCAAGGCCCTGGGGGGTACACAGCCATCTCTGGGGCTCGGCCTTGTTCCAAAATGCTTCCTGAGTAACACATTTTACCCTCTCCCCTAAGTTTTCTCCTCTACCACTTAAATTAACTAGTGCATTTTTTTAGAGAAAAAGATCTTTTTTTTCTTCCTTTGGCATTAAAAATAATATAAGCAGTTGTGGTTTCCAAAATATCTCCTTTTCCCTGGGGCCAAGAGTCTTACATCCGATTTTAAATCCTATTGGCAGAGTCGCTCCTTTGAGATAGAAATTTGCCTTTCCCCAGCGCCTTGTGAAAGCTGTTATGGCTCCTCACTGAGCTCCTGCAGGGATCCCCTCCCACCTCAGCTTCCCATGGCAGCCAGGAGACCTTCTAAAATCTCACCTTGCTCCTGTTTAAAACCCAATAGTCACCCTACAACCCTTTCCATGGCCTCCAGTGTCCAAGTGCTCAGGACCCCCCTCAATCCCTAGATGCTCCTGTCCTCCACATGCCAATGTCTTACCCCTACAAACCTCCCTAAGTCTGTGTGGCCACAAGCAAATAGATCATAAGTACTTGTACTGCTCTCCCAGATTCTTCTTATAGATCTACAATAAAAAGCAAAAAAAAAAATTATATATATATATATATATATATATATATATCCCTATTAACAAGAACAATCCTATGACTTCAATCCATAACCAATCCTATTGCCTAATTCCCTAACCCTAGGAAATGTATTGATTCCACCCCACATAGTCATAGTAATACAAGAATCTGGATGCTTTGATAAATTCCATATTTATCACAGCACAAAATACACTGGTGTGAAAGTTCACAGTGAGGTTTTAATGATGAAAAGGAGGGGGCATCTAGAAACTCGATGTGTCTCATTGACTAGTTCAATCAGTGCATACCTATCACAGGCCAGGAAAAGTCCCAAACTCCACACCTTAAGCCCTGGGTGCCAAGCCACCAGCTGCCAGGAGACTGAAGGGACGAGCTTTTCTGAAGAATGTGGAGCCAAAGAAGCCATTACACACAGACTGCACTTCTCTTTTATTCTTAGCTTCATCTCTTTCGATCCAGCTTCTCCTCACCGTACCTCAGGTCCATTCCAAAACACCTCTGGATCCCGTTGCAGAAACAGAGATCTTCGCTTCATATTTGTACATATTTGTGTCAAGACCTCTGCTCCTTTGAAACTCAAACTCTCTGCTTCCTCCACTTCTACTCGTCCTTGTGACCACCAATCTCTCCCTGATTCCCTAAAGCCTGTCACCCAGCTCTGGATATCCCCCTGAATGACTCTAGCCTTCCACAGGCAAGTACCAAACCCCCGAGCCTCCCATTGCCTCGAATTCCTCAGCATCACCATCATTTTCATTCCACTCCAACCCTGCCTTGGACTGGCTTCTCCAGAAGGAGCTCTGCAAGTGATTATTCCAAGTGATCCATTCAGAAGAAATTCGAAAGGAGGTGCCAGAAGCAATGAAGATAAAGAAGCCAAATAAAGGACCAACTCCAGGTCAAGTCCAAGTGTCTTCCCGAGCCCATAGAGAACTCTGAAGCCTTCTGTCACAGAGTTGGTCCCACTCTGAGGCAAGCAAACTAGTCTTACATCCTCCTACCTAGTCAGTCACTGGTTACAGAAAACCCCTGAGGAATATAATCTCCTAGAAGGCTGTTGAAAAGAGATACTGGTGGACTAAGAAAAGTCCTCTGACAAAGGCTGGAGGTACAAACCAGAAAGATGCAGATGTTGAAACACAGCTGAGAGGTCTCAGCGGTGCCAACAGCATCCCCTCCAGCCTGCCTCCCCAGTGGCCATGTCCTAGACTTCATCATCACCAGAAATGTCCCTGTAATGGTTAATCTTGATTGTCAACTTAACTGACTTGAGAGACTCTTAGGAGATTAGGGAAGCACACTTCTGGGTGAGTCTAGCTGAGTCATGGAGGCTTGACCTTGAGGACAATGTATGGGACATGGCCCTTCCGTGGTGGCTCTTCCCCTGCTCTCTGCTTCCCACATGCTATGAATTGAGCATCTGTCCTCCTCCATGTCCTACCACCATGGGATTTCTGCCCCTCAGAGCCAGCCAACTAGGCATTGAAATCCCTGAAACGGGGAACCAAAAGAAATCTCTCTTCAAGTTACAGGCATCAAGTATTTTGTCCCACAAATGGGGAAGTGTACTAATAGAGTCCCTGTCTCAAAAACACTCAAAGAATATATGACTGCTATAGTTGGAATATTTTACTCCCCTCAATACATCAACATAAGGGGGAGGTACCATGGGAGGTGAACAGGCCAGGAAGGCAAAGCCCTCATGAATGAATAACTGCCTTTATAAAAGAGGCCATAGAGTGACATTTCATCCATTCTACCTCCTAAAGATACAGTGAGAACACAGCCCTCTATAAACTAGGGAATGCCCTCCCCAGAAACTAAATTTGCCTTGATTTCAGACTTCCCATCCCCCAGACTATGAGAAGTGAACTTCTGCTGTTTCAAATGTACCCAGTTTATGCCATTTTGTTATAGCAGCCAAATCTGGCTAAGACCCTGACTTGTATATCCTATCTTATCCTTCCGGCTCTCTCCCCAGTTGCTCTCGAATCACATCCTGTTTGCTTTCTCCCCTCTACCATGCCCCTCCATGCTCTTTCTCTCCTCTGCACCAAGCTTAGACTCTATGTTCAACATTTCCTTTCCACTGACAAACTCACCCCTTTCCTTTTTGACTTTTTCTGAAGCTACCTGGAAATTATCCTCTATTATTCCTTCTTTTTGCTCCAGTCTGCAGTCAGGCTCCTGGACACTGTTAGAAAAATTGAACAACCTCAGGGATTGCTGTCACACCCTACCCATAATTTCCTTCTTCAATTAGCCCCTGTGTCTCCCTGAGGTCCTACCATAGCTCTCTGCTCAGAGACAGCCTGCATGGTGTGGGTCATGAAGTCACTGAGGTGACCCTCACAACAGACAAATCCAGAACCATACACAGAAATCCCACTCTGCAAGACAGACACTTTACAAAAGGATTTTCTGCAGAAAGCATTTAAACAGCACATTCTGGCTGCATCTACAATGGGTTTTTGTCTGTAGCTATATATGTTTAAGAATAAACCATTTATGTAGAATGAGCTATAACTTCCCTATTGCCCTTGTCTCAGGGTCACTGAGATGCAGGCTCAATGCCCTGAACATTCTGCTTTGCAAGCAGCGCAGTTATCTCTGTTTGCCAACGTGGCAGATGAGTGCTCCTGGCTCATTTCATAGCCTCTAAAATCTCCAAGAAAAGGAAAAAAAAAGAAAAGAAAAAAGAAAAACTTACATGGAAAAAACTTTAGAAGGCTCTTCTCTCAATGTGCCTACTAAGTCACAAAAATAAACAAGATCCATCAGAGAGAAGACAGTTTCTACATAATACCCTATGAAACATCTCTGCAGCTCAGCATTCAACCTCCGAACAATTTCCTCCAAAGTGGCTCCTCTGAAGGCACATCAGGGCTGCTGACATCAGCACATTTCCTGATTTACTGCAAATGCAGCTCTCAGAGGCCGGGAGTGGGTGTGGGATGGAGGAAGAGAGCAACTGAAAAGGGAAAATGATACTCACGTTGTTACTCACAAGGCCAGGGAAACAGTGACGTAGAAAATGTACAAATCCATTCATCTGAAGATAGAGAAGTGTTTTGAAATATTATTAACTCTAATCAGTGCAGTCCTCAAGGAACCAGCAGACTTTCTAAAAATGTGGGAAAGTGCCTTCCATAAAGACAGCTGCGTATTTCCAGCAACACCTAAGCTTGGGGGTTAAAATGGAGGCTGATGAAGGCTTAGAATTCTTCAGGAGGCTGGTTCAGCCCTGGGAATCTGAGGGCTGAACCAGCCCCCTGAAGAACTTTCTGCACAGAGGCTGGACCTGCTAACTAGAACAACACCTCACTCCACCCCCAGCATATCCTTTCTCACTAGACGTTCCTCCTGCCAGAATGTACACCTCCACCTCCATCTAATGTAGAAAAGGCCCAGGACTCAAGATCTGGAGAAAGCATTCAACAACCGCAGAGGGCAAGCATATCCTTGCATGGGTCACTTGGAAGTCTGCCAAGCTGCTATGCTGGTCCTCAAGCTGCCCTCCAAGTAGCAGGTCATAAAGCAATAGTGAAGAATTGTGTTCCAGAAATATTTTCAAGAACTAAATCCCTCTTCCCCACTATAAGAAGGGTCCCTTATAGACCCTCAAACCGAAATCTGTCACCTAGGCAAATCTCTATATGATGGATTATTTGAAATTAAGCATCTATTGTAAATGTATTTCCTTCAAGAAACTCCCAAGTTATAAGTACTCTGCTACACTATCTGAAAATCTAAGACATCCTGAATGCTGTCACAAAGTATAGTTAAATCATTTGTAATAAGCTGAAGGAACAAAACTCAACATGCAATGGAAACGGATGTTAATTACTAATGCATGATCCTTGTAAGCAGCAAAAGTTGGGAGAAAACCACCAGAGAAAGACAGTAAAATCTAACCTCTGGATTTTCAGGTTTCAGCCAAGGAATGTAATCTTCATAGAAATTCCTAGCTGATATTTAATTCATCATTCACTTTGCATTCAACTCATACTTAACTTCCTTGAAATTGCTTCCAAGGAGGTCACTGAAATAGTCTTGTGGTTACATTTCCTACACCTCCTAGAAAGAAGGAGGAAGAAATACATAGAAATTGGTATGACCAATTAAGACAATAAATTACTCAATCTGGCTGTCTTGAAATGCATGGGCAATTTTCAAGAGCTCCCTGCCATGAAGAGATTTTTAATCACTCCCTCCTAAGCCATTTGTACTTTAGCTGCTGTAACTGTGAGATGCTAAAGTCAGCAAAACCATCTGTATCACAGGCACATAGTGTGAATACTTGAGACCCGTGAAGCCCAGCCACACCTTCACTAAGTTGTGTACAGGTACAGAGGTAGTTGGCTTCTTTCTATTCTAATATGAATACCACCTAATTTTCTCCTCAATAAATAATACGGTTTCTATCCAACTAACAATTGATGAACACCTACTATGTGCTCAGAATTCTATGAGGTGTGCTAAGGGAATTTGGTAGCCATATTAACTCTCACCAGAAATAATTTCCACCAAGGCTAGCTTTTCTCATTGGCCCATTGGTCTAAGCCCAGAAGTAGATTGTGCAACTTTCTAGACAGTACCCTACTTAGCTAGAGTAGCCTGATATGGATGAGGGGGGTGGATTGAAACTCACTGAACATAAAATCCATTTCTCACCTGTTCATTGTGAGTATCCAGATATAGCAGGCAAAAATACAAGACACTTGGCTAAATTTGAATGGTCAGGTAAACAATATTCTTAAAATCTAAGTATGTCCCAAATATTTCACAGCGCAGATCTATTCAGAAAAAATTTTTTTTCTAAAATTCAAATTTAAGAACAAGAGCAAGTCCTTCCTGCAAACTGGCACCATGCATGAGTTGCTGGGGGAGAGCCAGACGCCAGTGAGTCAGTACTATTCAAGGACTTATGCCACTCTTATCCTGTGAGTCAGTACTGTTCAAGGACTGTGGGGGAAGAGAACAAGAAGTCACCAAGAAGCAAGCCCTGTCTGCAAATCGGCACCTGGTGCGGGCTTCTGGGAGGAGAGCCAGATGTGTGGGCTGGGAAACAAGAAGAGCCAACCCCTCCCCATCCCCTCCACTATAAGTGACCAGCTGATCCAGAGAAACACCGCAACAATGGCTACTGAGGTGAAATAAAATTTAATGCTCGTAGTGTTTAGTGTCTCACTGACTTTGCAGGTCTAAAGCCAGTGGTCTGATCATCTATTCAGAGGCAACAGACAGTGTAGCATCAATGGGGGAATCTCCTTCTGAGGGTGGTGGCCATTGTTGGTTCCCTATTGTCTTGTTTTGAAGTCCTGTATCATTTTCATTGTTTTGTTGGGTTTTGTTCTGATGTTTTTTATTTTATTATATCCAATGGTATGAGCAGCTATTTCAAAGATAACAAAATATATTAGGGTAGCAATTTTGGATTTACTATTGGCTTGTTTTGAAGTCCTTTATTGCATTCATTGTTTTGCTTTTACTGGTTCTATTCTGTTCTGTTTTGTTTGATTTTTACTATGTCTGAATGTATCTGCAGCCATTGTGAAGACAGCAGGACACATTATGGTAACCACTATATATATATATATATTGTTTTGAAGTCCTGTGTCACTTACACTGGTTTGTTTTGATTGGCTTTGTTCTGTTTTATTTTGCTTGGTTTTATTCTCTTTAAAAGAAAATTTTTTAAATTTGAAAAAGAAAAAAAACACAAATTTAACTAGATATCTTCAACTCTTCATCTGCCAACTCTACATTAGGGACAGAAACAACACAGCCACCAACCACTTTACACAACCAGCCAAAATTGTAGTGAAGTAATAAACTGGGTACTATGCTTTGAATGTGACCCTCAAAATTAAAGTATTGAAAATTTAATCCCCAATGCAAGAATTCAACAATGCTGAGAGGGGAGGCCTGTGGGATGTAGTTGGGGAGTACTGAGGCTGAATTTCAGCGGTATGGCAGGTGCGTAGCATGCGTGAGGCCCTGGGGAAAGTCCATCCCCAGCACTAAAAAAGGGAAAAACAAAAAATAGTAATTAGGCCATGAGAGCTCTGCCCTTGTGAATGAATTATCATAACTATCATGGGAATGGGTTTACTGGAAGAATGAGCTTGTACGGAAAGCAAGTTCGGTCTAATGTAAATATTTAAATTAAAGAAACACTTTTAGACTATTACAATTTAGTACTGTAATATGAATAAATAGATCCTCCAGAATATGTGTCCCTTTTACTAACTAATGAAACCATAGCACCATAGTAATTAATTAGTAGATGATACACTGTTATAAACATTAATTCTGTTATCCATGTTTTTTGTTTAGTGTGTGTGTATATGATGTTTTCACATATATGTATATGAAGTAATCAGAAGCAAGATGAGCTAAACATCTCTCTCTCTCTCTCTTCCCCCTAGCTCTTCCTCTTCCCTTCCACCATGAGATGACATAACAAGAAGGCTCTCATCAGATGCCAAGATCTTGAACTCAAACTTCTCATCCCCCAGAACTAGGAAAAATAAATTTATTTTCTTTATAAATTATCCAGTCTGTGGTATTTTGTTACAGCACAGGCAACAGACTTAGACATAGACTGATGCCAATCCTAAAGCTGCATAAAAACACAATGCTTCTAGCCATGTCATTGCAACAAAACTGCTCTGTTCAGCATCTCTATGACCTCCATGCTCCCAAGTCCAGGGGCCACCATTATGGGCACATCTGATGATCTCTCAGCAGCATCCATAAGACCTTGTTTGTTCTTCAAATGCTCCCACTTAACACCTATGTGACCTTATACTCTCTAGATCTTCCTCAGTTCTCTCTAGTTCAGGCTTTAAACTCTACTCTGCAGTTGACTCTTCCTCTACCTAAATAATGGGGTGTCATAAGTTCATTTTTGGATCCCTTTGGTTTTATATTCCCTCCCACAGCAATCTAGTCTATGCTAAAATGAGTATCACCCACCTTCAATGACTTCCAGATATTCAGGCTCACATCTGGATACCTCAGCTGTATCCCAGACTCAGAGTCTAACTTATGCTTGATGACCAACCTAACCCAAAGAGATAGCTCATCTGCCAGAATGACATTAACCCCCAACTCCTAAGCAATAAGGCCAGATCCTGAAAGACACCTTTACTGTCTTGTCTCCCTCCATCTGCCCCCTTCCCTGATCATTACATCATTTCTGCCTTCAAAATGGGTCTGGACAGCACTCTCCCTACGCCATCCTCAGCCCAGGCTACGGTCTGTCTCCCAGGCCAAATCTCCACCCTTTTTACTCTTACCCACTCCTCACTCATTCTCCATGCAGCAGTCAGAAAAATCTTTTCAAAACTTAAGTGAGCTCACAGCCTTCCCTGCTCAAACCTGTCCATGCCTCCTACCATTGCAAATCGAGTAAAATGCGTGCCCTTCACCATGGTATGTGAAGCCTGGCAACAGGGCCCCTGGGCCCCTCCCTAATTGCATCTCACAGCCCCCACCCTCTGCATTCTGGACCTTCATTCCATTTACATTTCACTCTTTCTGGAAGGCCTTCCCCAACCTTCCCATGGCTGCATCCTTGATACCCTTTGGATCTTGGTTTAGAGAAGACTTCAGACCACTCTAAATAGCCTGCTTAATTTTATGTCACCTTGACTGGGTCACAGGATGTCCAGATACCTGAGCAAATATTAATGTGGGTGTTCTGGGAAGGTGCTTCTCTTTAGTGGTTATTAACATTTAAATCAGTACACTGATTGCCCTTCCTCATGTAGAGGCCCACAGATAGGCAGCTGGAGGCCTCTACAGAAAAGAAAAAAGACTTTCCCTGGTAAAGAAAGGCTACTTGCTACCATCAAACTCAACTAAAACATCAGCTTTTAAAGGATCTTATGCCTGATGACCTTTCAATGAGTATTATGCCATTGGATTTCTTGGTTCTTGAGATTTCTGACTTGGATTAGAAATAAACCATCAACTTTCCTTGGTCTCCACATTTCTGCTTCACTTTGAAAACCTTGGAACCTACTCACCTCCATAATCATGTCAGCCAATCTTTTTCCTTCTTCCTTCTCTCCACCTTCCCTCCCTTTTCCCCTTTGTCCTTTCCTCCCTTCCTCTCTCTCTCTCTCTCTCTCTCTCTCTCTCTCTCTTTATGTGTACATGTACGTGTTTGTGAACATGTATGTGCACATATCATCTCTATTATTCTCTACCAAGTGGGTATAATGGCAGTAAATTTATTATTTGCTGATTCTTCATCATGCCCAGCACTTTCTCTACTAGACTTCCTAAGGGCAGAAATATTGCTCCCATATTTGGGTATTCAATAAATATTTTGAAAGAATGAATATAATCAAAAGAAAACTACATCATTAAATAATTATACAAAAACCAATAATATCATCATTTACTTAGATATCTATTACTTGCTTATCATCTGATATGATTTTCTAGATCAGAATCTATAAGTAAATTGCCCAAGGCAAATGCTCAGACCAATGCAGAGGACCCGTGTCCATCCAACTCTACAGTTCATGCTCTCTCAAGACATCCTGCCACCTTCAAGTTCTGTCACAAGGAATTCTCTGGCCAAGACATAGGATTGGGGATAAGGAAGAATTAAGACATGTTGTATATTTGTATCAACTCCTCATGATGAATATAATCATTCTGTACTACAAAAATATGCTAACAAAAATTAAAATTAACAAAAGAAACTGGCCAGGCATGTTGGCAAACCTGTAATCTCTAGGATGCTGAGGCAGGACTGAAAGTTTCAGTCCAGCCAGGGTGATTAAGTGACTCAGGAAGATCCTATCCCAAAATAACAAATAAAGAGTGTGAGGACTGCAGATGTAGCTCAGTCCAAAGGCTCAGGACTCCCAAAAGTAAAATTCTCTGAAAAAGCAGTTTAAGCAATGATTTCACATTAATTGGCAAAGTTAGATTGAATTTTCAATTTAGTACCAATAAATCCTTCAATAATCCCAATTTCAATCTTTGGCAGTGAGGGCTGTATTTATCTTAGTGGGAACAAAAAACACCCCAAAGTCTAAAAGCCAAAGTTTGGAAGACTCTTCAAACAGAGGACTATCCCAGAACAAATCAGCAGGCTAAAGCAGCCAGGTCCTGGCATGAAGGGTAACTACATCACCCCGAGGGTCTTCCACTGCAGTACAGCTACACACAACCTCAAATCAGCTGCTCTCTTGTTCCTTTGAATCCACCAAAGATTCCAGAAGAAATGCCCTAAATGAAAAGCAATGTACGTACAGAGAGGCACTAGCTTAGAAATAGTGGTGTGTATTATCTTCATACTCTTATAACCTTAAAGCATGCTAAAGAATCATCTTACTCTTATAACCTCCCATGCCAAAGAATCACCTGAGGCTGAGCTTCATGACCTCCTGACAGCTGCCACATTGCGCAGCTCCAGGGCCTGCCATTCACAGTCACACCGTACACAACCTGCACGACCAGATATGGCAGTCCTGCCTTCCCAGTACACAACATGAGAAGCCTTCTATGATACTTCTAACCTAAGTCTATTCCAGCTCTATGTCAAGCTTGTTTTTCAGTGAGAAGTGTCCTTGGACCAGATAACTCACATTTTTTCTTTTATCACAAGGAAGAACTGCTGAATGCACCTATCAAACATTACTTTCTGCCAGAGAAAAGTTATTGCAATTTAAAGTTCTTATTTAATCACTTTGCACCAAACAAACTCAATGTGAATACAGAAACCTGAAAACAAAGATCACAATAATATGATCATAATTCCTGGAACATGTTTATGTACAAAACCAGCCAGGAAATCCTAACAGACATATGATCTAAAGGAAACTGAATTTTCAAAAAAAAATAGAATAAACTTTCTCCTTTATGACATTTAATTTTATGGATATGTACTTTCATGGGCACTTTAAAGGTTACAGTAGGAGGACATGCAGATTTTGCCAATAGAAAAGACTTTAGCTAGCGGCTGGGGATGTAACTCGGGAGAAGAGAACTTGTCTTGCATGTACAAGCCCCTGGGTCCAGGTTCCAGGAAAGCAAGCAAGCAAGAAGAGAGAGAAAGAGGAGGCGGGGGGAGGAGGAAGAAAAGAAGAAAAAAAAATGATGTTGGCTAGTGGCAGAGACCTTGAGCCTGAGTTTAGAACAATGACTCAGACACTTCTTAGCAAATCTTTAAATTTAAAATATCCAGAAGGAGGGTGAAATAAATCAGAGATGCTCCAACTTCTGGAACAAAACCCTTCCTTCAAATATTCTAGAAGTCTGAGTTTCAATTTAATTGAACAAAATCCAAACAACAAGTAGAAATTACAGATACAGACATAAAATTCCACTTAAACAAAGGGTTTTATTCTAAGTCTGGACAAATTTTGGTGTCCCATGCTTTTCTTGGATATACAAATATAATTTATTAAATGTGAAGCTATATATCATGTATTGTATGGTACACTCTATTACATATCATATACAATATAGTTCATTATGAGCTTTTCGGTTGGAGGATAGAGTAGGGTCCAGAGTCACATGAGGCTTCTTTCCCTCTCATCATCTGTACCAATGATGTGACCTCCTTAGTACCCGTAAGATTTATGGAACACATCTGGAAGTTGGATGTGGAGGAAAGGACACCATAGAGAAAATCCAGAACTTGAATTCCTACCTCAACTTCCTATTAACTAGCCCTGACCCTTTGAGCACACATTATATTTCCAAAGCCCTGGGGACTTTGGCCTGTGTAACTTAACACCACAACCTCTCACTCCCTCATCAACAACATGTATATCATAAAACTTATACCACAAATTAAGTAAGTAGCACTGTTAGGGTACTTAGTATATTGAAAGGCCATACTGAGTAATTATTAATTGCTAATTGTCATCATGACTAATTAATAGATAGAATCTATAGAATGGGAAATGTGCTCTAAACAGTGGATACAATGATAAGTAAATATATTTGTATTAAACTCGGTTGGTGTCTTGTCCTGACTAGCTTTATGTTAACTACCATTTGGGATTGTCAGTAGCCTCTGTGTCTCCAGAGACTACTTAACTGAAAACCATCTGTATTTGCCCTCACCCTTTAGCCTGTTGACCCCTGTGCCATCACAATATTGCCACCACAGTAATTATCCCAGGGCCATACACACCTTAGAACCTACAAGTGATGGCATTTAATCAGCGTTCATTAAATAAATGAAAGCTTTCCAGCTCCTAATGAGTCAATCCTTGAATCCTAAAACACTTTAGGTTACACATACTCACATCCTTTTAATAAATTAAAAGGACCCTGGTTTTGGAGCATGTCCAAAATGTAGATGTGTGTTAGATCCTTTAAGCAAGTTAACCTCACAAATGACCTCCTGGTTAAGCTGCCCTGGCAAATTGCATATTGTTCAAAACTGATTAGAGCTGTATTTCTCATCCCACATGCTCTTCTTGCCATGTGACTTTAACACTCCTCTTATGGGAATGTGATACCTATGCTGCCTCTTCTTGAAATTAGACAGGCTCGGGGCAAGGCAGCAGAGCCCACCAAGCCACTTCCTTCTGGTTCTCTTGGCACACACAGTCACAGAATCCACTTGCCATGCTATGAGAAAGCCCATGCTAGTCAATGTTGAGAGAACCCATGGTGTGAATACAGGTAGATTTTCCAGCCAACAGTCAGGCTGAGACCTCAGCTGACAGCTAGAACCAACCACCAAAGTTGGCCAAGATGGCCGTCAGTGGACTCCAGCTTCACTCCAATCCCCACCCCCATCAACACCCATAGCTTTCATTTCCTCCCAGGAGAAGCCCCAGATACTGTAAAGGAGACGCAGTCATCTTTCTGTGTCCTGCCTGAATTCTAAAGCCCTGAATCTAGGAGCATAAGATAATGCTTGTTTGTACCAGTAAGTTGAAGTGTTTTGTTATATAGCAATGGGAAGAGAAACAAGCTTTAATATTGTAATATTAAATGGAGGAATTGCTCATAAAATTGAATGACAAAAACCAACCACACAAGCCAAGCATCTTATACACTGACTGATAAATAAGTTGGAACAAGATTCTAAAGCAAAGCTCATGTTCCACCACAACTTACTCTTCCATCCATTGAAGCAAGATATTATCAGGCACATTAAAATCACTACCATTCATGGATATATATATATATATATATATATATTCCAAGTATTTTTCATGTCTTAACACATTTAAAAGCCAAAATAACTGTATGACATAAATATTGTTATAACCCCTTTTACAAAGGTGCAAAGAAAGCCCAGAACATGCCACTAGAAGACAAGAAAAATGGCTTGGATTTGAACCTGACAATCAGACTCCAGAGTGAATAATCCTGCACTTCACACTAGAGATGCTTCCCTAGCCTTGTGCCTCATGAAAAACAATATGTGTCAAGCAACTGGTACTGTGCTTGGCATATAATCAAGAATGAATAAAAATTGTTTCCTCCTTTCCCCAACATCAACACTGTAATTTTTGTTTGAGACAGGATCTCACTATATAATTCAGGCTGGTCTTGGATTCACTAAGTAGCCCAGCTGGCCTCAAACTCATGGTGATCGTCCTGCCTCAGCCTCCTGAGTGCTGGTATTACAGGTGTGCACCACCAAGCCCAGCCCAACAATTTCTAAAGGAAAAGGCAGGCTCCTTCTATCATAAGGTATACATTGCTAACATTGTGCTTCACTTATACTTTGCTGTCTTTCCCACATTTCCACATAGCTGTTCAATCAAGAACTCGAACTAAAGGAAACTCTTGTTTGCACTCATACCACACACCCCCAATCTGCCCCTTCCCCTAGACTTCTGTGCCTTAATAAACAGTACAGCTATGTTCTCAGGAGTTCAGTCAAAACGCCCAGAGTTGTCTTTGATTCTACTGTGCCCTGATGCCCACGACCAATCCAGGCAACTCTGCCTTTCAAACACGTCCTGATTTCCACTACTCCTCCCCCAGCTGAACCATAGCCATCTAAACCACTGCCTTGTCTACCTACAGTGACGTAGGCAGACAGCTAACTTGTGAGTCTAAGCCTTCCACGGCGTTTCTGGGGACACTCTAGTGGGTTCCCACTACACCCTGAGAGCACGCAGGCTCCTTCCCTCAGCTCTCCACATCCTCACCACTGCTCACCCCCCCCCAGCTTCACCCCTGGCCATCTACTCCTCATCATTCTCCAGCCACCTTGGCCTTTTAATTTATCCTAGGTAGCTCCAAGCTCTGGGACTTGGCTTTTCTTATCCTCTCTACCTGGAACATTCTTGCCCAGATCCTCACGGGAGACCCCACAGTACCATTTCCTCAGTGAGGCCTTCCCCGCTCCATACCCCACGGCAAAGAGGTCCCTATCCCTGCCAGTCACTCTCTAGCCTGTTGCCTGGCTTTCTTTTCCTCACTGTGCTTTAGTTTTCTTATTAACTGAAACTGTACCCTGTACTAGTTTGCATGTTCATTGTGTATCTCTTCCTATTAGAAAATAAACCTCCACTCTAGAGCATAAGATTTGGCTGTTTTGTTCATTGCTATTCCCTAGCACCTAGATTAGTGCCTGCTGCATAACAGATGCTCAATGATAATTGTTGAGTAAAATTTAAAAGAGAATGAATCCTCTTACCAAACTATAAGGCCCCAGCAGTCACAAAATAGGAATTATCATCCTCATATCCCAAATCCCTATGTCTATCCATAGTAGTTTGGAAGGAAGAAAGGAAGGAAGGAAGGAAGGAAGGAAGGAAGGAAGGAAGGAAGGGAGGGAGGGAGGGAGGGAGGGAGGAAGGAAGGAAGAAAGCAGAGAGGAAGAAAGGACAGGGGAAAGATTGAAAAGCCGTGCCAGCTGGACCGCTGCTCCCCATCCTTCTGCACCCAGCCACCGCCAGTCCCATCCTGTCTCCACTCGGCCTAGAGACCAGCCTGCACCCCACCCTCACCCTCCATGCAAATTGTCCACTTCTGCTAAAGGAATCTTGGCTAAAATGAAGAATAACATGGCCTGGAGGGTTCAAATGCTGCCTTTCCCTTCTGACTGACCTGAATGTACCCTCTTTTTTGCCTTTGAAAGTCACCAGGTGGTTTTTATACTTAATGGTGAAAGAAGAATAGCCCCAGTCTCCTCCTCCTTCATTAGCGCACTCTCTTGGGCCAAAGCAGATCCCAAAGGCATGATGATAAATGATCCCGGGGAGGAACCAGTTTGGTGCAGTGAATAACACATTCTGTGAGATCCTCTTGAAGACAAGCCAGCATTTGCCCAACTGTGAAGGTCATGAATTTGCAGCTTTGGACCTTCTTGCCAGGGCTGGGAAAAGGGTAGCTTTTGCCTCCCCTGGGAGCTCTATGCATGTACCCCTATCAGGGTCCTGTGTGTTCAGCTCTGCTTAAGCTGACCAATTCACAGACACTAAGAAGAGAATCCAAGGTATACTCACCTCTTCTTTAAGAGGCAGAATGTAATACAATGATTAGTTACATAAGCTTAAACTCAAAGACAGACCTGAGTTCAGACCTTTTGGTACATGGCCTTTAGGAAAAAATACTCAAACTTTCCAAGCCTCGGTGTTCTTAGCCTTAAAATGGAAATAATACCTTTCTGTTAGAGCAGTGGTAAGACTTCAGCAAGATGATGTACTTACAATCTACCAAGCACAGTACCTGGCATATAGTAAACACTCAGTTAAATATCAACTACTATGGTTATAACACTGTCATCATTTATTTGGCAAAAGCATGGTATCTTCTTGCCCAGTACAAAGCAGAGGGTGTGGCACAAGGTAGACATTTTAAAATGTTTTTAAATAAAAATTCGGAATAGTAAGCAGTATTATGGTACTAAAGATATCCTCATTCTAATCTCTGAAACCTACAAATATGTTACTGCATGTGACAAAGTGACTTTGCAGATGCAATTAAATTAAGAATCTTGAGGTTGGGGGATTATCGTGGATTATCTGAGTGAGCTCAGTGTAATCACACAGGTTCTTATAAAAGGGAAATGAGGAGGGCCAGACGCAGAGATGAGAAGTGAGGGTGATACGGGCAGGAAGCAGACAAGGTGTGCAGGCTTTCGAAGCTGGACAACACAGGAAAACAGTCTCCCTAGAACCTCTAGAGGTAACCAGTCCTATACATACCTTGACTTTAGCGCCATAGGAACCACATAGGAAGTGTGAATTGCAAATTGTATGAGGATAAAGCTGTGTGGTTTTAGTTTATCGAGTCAGAGTAATTTGCTTCAGCAGCGACAGGAAACTAACACCACCAACACTACCCAAGGTGCTCGCACTGCCAGACACACTGCACTTTTCACATGAAGGCTCTCGGTAAGCTTGGACTGTCCATGACCTTCCACTTTTGCTCTGGCTTAATAAGTGAAGAAATCGAGGCCCAGAAAAAATTAGGTAAGTTGCCTAATGTCCCAGCACTTGTGACATATAGGGTGAAACTCATCTCCTAACTGTTCAACTACATGTGACAATGAGAAGCTTTGCAGGGAGAAAAAAAAAAAAAACTTTTTAGAAAATTCTTGCTGATTTTTCTACAAAGCACAAAATCCCAGGCTAACATGGCCAAAAGGGATGAAAAAAATTGTTTCTACATATGACGCAGGAGCTATATTCACAGCCAGAGGCAGATCTTTTCATTCAAAAAAAATGTCAGCCACCAGCATGTCTGTGCAGAAGCATAGCAGTCCCCAGAAGTGACCGGGTCAGCGTCAGGAGGCAGTAAAGCAAGTATGCACCTGGCAGGACCAGGCACTGAAAAGAAACCCACCATGGTGGCCCAATGGTTAGTCCCCTGCACTGGAAATGGATCACACCAGCATTTTCCACCCCATACCACCTGAACAAGCTTTTATTTTCAACATAAAATTATGAACAAGTCAAATACTGCAGAACTGTAAATTGTGGGAAATTCTCCTTGTCATGGCAACCATGGTTGGTCTCCACAAGCACAGTGGTTTTCAAACTGAACAGAAGCCACCATGAGGCACCCTGTCCCTTGTTCTCCACTGCACCCCATGTCTACCTGCTTTATGTACTGGATGTCCCTACAGTTTTCATTTGAAGGGTTTCTCTGTCACAATATAGTGTTAAATAGGTTTTTTGCTGGTGGATTAGTGTTCTCATTGGGGTCCTAATAAGAAGACTGAACAGTAATCTATGCAGAACTTGCTAAAAGGTGATCACATTGGGTCAGGAACCAACCCCCCTCCAACTCTAGTTTTTATGGGAAAACTCACTGGAAGAAAGATACTTGTAAGGACAAAGAAGCACAGCATCGGAGGCACTGTGGCAAAAGAAAGGGCAGCAAGAGACCAGCTCAGAGCAATCAGGGCAGTGGGCAGAGTGACCTCATGGCATCTGGAACCCCAGCTGGCTGCTTGCTGAACTGCATCTGATAGGTCTGCCTTGCTCTGTGCCATGCAAGAACACAAGGAATTGGTGAGAACTCAGGGATCCACATTAATTGCACAACTCCAGAAGCATCCCATGAAGGGTTCCTTCTTGGGTGTATGATGAGACGGCCTTCAGGAAATCAAACGTGGCTTCCCAGAACTTGGCCTGCACTGGTAAATTGAAGACAAAGGGCAGTGGAGCAGCCTGCCCTTGAACAGCATAAAGACGCCTATGACTTCTCATGAGTGCAGTAGGCATCGTGATGGAGAGGAAGGCAGCTAAAGCAAAACCTTCAATAAAGGTTTCCCATAGTAAGTGTCATAGGTTATTTCTAGATGTGCCCTCAAAGCCTCATGCTGTCACACATGGGGCTTTCTCAGAGATGGCTGGATCTAGAGTATGTGACACTGGCATCAATTCATGCTACAATGCTAGGATCAAGGGTGCTAGGATTAAGGGTGTGAATGCTACCCACCCTAAGTAACCTGGATACAGTATAAGGGATAGAAAGAGCTGTGGTCATCGCTTGCTTGTTTTGCTACCTTCCTCCAGCCATGAACTGCTTTTTCCTTTCTGCCCTACCACCTGCCTTGGAGTCCATTAGGGACTGAAACCTCTATAAACTGTGAGCCAAATAAACCTATTCCCCTTTAACTTTGGGTGCCAGGTATTTTGTTCCAGCAATTAGAGAAAAGTAACTAAAACACTACTTGAACAAAAACATCAAGGGAATTGTCAAGGCAAAAGCTCAAAGTAGATGGGGATGGTAAGACACCAACCATGCCTGGAGCAGAAAGCTTTGGAAATGTTCACACATGGTTACTAAGAACTTGAAAAAGAGAGTATCCAAGGCTGGGGAGAACCACAGAGAAAACCCGCTAAGCACACAGCCTTACCATCTCATCATGCTTCTCACTGTCCCCTGACTGCAGGGGCTCCAGATGCACGCAAGCAAGACACTCATCTGGACAGAGAAGACAAAGAGCAGACCTGGTCTCCTTTTCTACTGGTGCTCTGCATTATTACGGCTAGGCCTGAATCCAGTGAGAAAAATAACTGAATTGGATGGGAGGTCAATGTCATGGTTTAATAGAACTGGACTTCTGAATACCTAAAAAGAATTAAAGTAAAATAAAATAGAGTTTTATTTCTATCTTCTTTGTTTCAAAAGTGCCCGGAAAAGCTATCAAATACTTCTGGGATAGCATCCAGGGTGGGCCACACGGCAGCCATGAAGGTGGGTATTAAAGATAAATAAAGCTATTTTCTGTTTGCATTGTCAGCATGGCCAGCTACCAAAAAAATAAAAAATAAAAATTCCTGTGATCAATTCCTTCTTTTTATAGATTCGTATGTTTGTGAGTATATATTCACAGCCCTACTCTCTAAATTCCAGACTCCTTTTCCAACTACCCACCCACTTGAAATTATCACTCAGTTATCTGATAGGTTCCTCTAAATCCCACAAAGCCAGAATAGCACAATTTATTTGCAAATAATAATAATAACAATAATAACACAAACCTTCCAATTTCACCTCAAAAATATACTATCATCCTCCTCCCACACTGCTCAGTTCACAAACCTGATTCATTTTTAATTCTTTTCTTTACCACCCCCAACACGTACACCCACAGTAAATCCTATGATTTCCATTTCCAGAATAAAAATCAAATCCGTTCTCCACTCTCCATCTCAACTGCCAGAGACGGGCAACTAGGACACATATGTTATGCCACCGGCCACCTAAGACAGGCATAGGACCAATTGCTGTCCTGCAGGCCCATGACAGGTAAGGCCTGGTTGGGTTCATACGAAGAGTCCTTGACCCAAGACAGGCGCTGTCCTCACAGGGCCTGCCATACTCTTATAAAATGATAAGGGAAGAGATGTAGGGAGCGGCATGATAGCTTCACAGCTGCCGCTCCATCTCTCCCTCCTGTGGGCATCCGGTGCAGTGCGTTGGTTTACATTTCCCAAGCTAATTAAGTAACAAGATTAAAGTGTAACAAAGGTGAAAAAAGTTAATTAACACATATTGTTTAAGATTATCCCTGCCTGGCCCTAAGCCTGGGAGGCTTCCTGCTTGGGGTTTTAAGTTACTGCCAAAAGTTAGCAAATATATACTCCAGCTTCTAAAAAATAAAATAGATTCAGATTCACTCACATAATGGTGTGTGCAGTGTCTTCTGTCTCTCACTTGCCGACTCCCTGACCACCTTTGGGACCCCTGAGCCCTGCCGCAGCTGGACTCTGGCACATTTCCAGAATAAAAATCAAATCCGTTCTCCACTCTCCATCTCAACTGCCAATCTCTTTGTCCAAATCACCATAATTCTTTACCTGGAGTTCAGGACCCACCAACTGTCTCCCTGCTTCCATTCTCATCTGCCCACTCTCCCCTCCCATCATTCCTGCAGTATTCATGACCATGCCATAGTATGGCAACTGTGCTGATTTTGTCTAGGGAAACCACTACAGCCCAACACTCAGCCCTTGAGCTAGGCTTCTCTGGGCTTCATTTCCACGCTCCAGAAGTGAAGTGCATGGTGGAGACCAAACCAATCAGCACATTTGAACCCTTAAACTTTTAAACATTTAAATCCTGGTGGTTACCAGGATTGGTTGAAGCATAAATAGGAATCCAGGCAGGCCAATCAGGACAGAGCAGATTCCACTGCGAGACTTTTGTTTCAGCCTCAAAGAAATAATTTTCTCTTTTCCAGAGGATGTAAATCTGGAAGAAGGGCCATTCACGGACCGGGGGTAGAGAGAAGAAGGCCACACCAAGAAGAAAGCACAGTCTGGGAACCAGCACCAAGCACAGGCTGTCGCTGGACTGCAACAGTACCAACCCACCCCCAATCCTATCCCCCACTCCCCAACCCCTCACCCCCTGCACCCCTGCTGTAAATGACTGGCTTATCTAGAAAAACACAGAATGTGACAATAGCTATGGAGGTGAAATGCAGTTGGATGCCTGTGGTGCTTTGGTGTTTCACTAACACTGCAGGTCTAGGGCCAGTGGTCTGATCATAGGTTCAGAGGAGGGTGGTACGCAGTGTGGCATCTAGGGGGGATCTCCTTCCGAGGTTCAGCCATTGTAGATTCCCTTGTTTTGGAAGTCCTATATCATTTCCATTGTTTTGTTAGGTTTGGTTTGGTTTGGTTTGGTTCGGTTCGGTTCGGTTTGGTTTGGTTTGATTATGTTAAATCCAACGGCAGGAACAACTATTTCAAAGACAGAAAGATATATTACAGTAACAACTTTGGATTTACTATTGGCTTATTTGGGAGTCCCTTATTGCATTCGTTGTTTAATTTTTATTGTTTCTATTTTATTCTGCTCTGTTTGATTTTTACCATGTCTGAAGTTATCTGCAGCTGTTTTCAAGACATCAAGAGGCATTATGGTAACTATTGTTGATTTTGTAATTTTTGAAGTCTTGTATCTCTTACACTGGTTCATTTTGATTGGTTTTATTCTCTGTAAAATAAAATTTTAAAAAGTAAAAAAAAAAATCTGTAAGAATGATGAGCAAAAGCCACATACAGCCATTTAGAAGCTTCAGGAAGGAACTTGGGCCTAAAAACAGAACAATGCAAAGAAGACAAACAGAGAAATGAAGAAATACCCAAGCCTAGATATATCACCTGAGCCCTACACTGAGCTTTGTTCAGTTATAAGAATCCCTTTTGGGGTGAATCTCACTGGGACCAGATTCCCAAGCGCTTACAATAAATACACTGGCTCATTCAATGACTGTGTTTATGCCTGTGAAGTCCAAGTCTCTATCAAAACATATAAATGGCTGCACAAAGAGCCACATGGACAAATGTCCATAACACATTACAATTGGGCTTCAGAGAAATAATTTCGCATGCAAAATTAGAATCAATTCCTGACCTAAAACACTGCTGGTCTTCTTTTTCCCCACCTGCATTAAACATGCAACTTTAAGGATACTCTCCTACTTTCTCCTTGTGGACATTAATAATTTTGCTTCATACCCTGGGAAATAATTTTTTCTTCTTAAGTTTTTATTTTTATTATATGTTTGCAGTACATAATGATTATTTCATTATGGGGAATTGGTATATGAGCACAGCACATCTCAATTTTCTCCCCTACCCTCCTATTCCCTATTTTTAAATTTTTCTGCCAACATCAGATTCTTTTATCTTATAAAGTTAATTAGCATGAACACAGATTAACAGCCAGGCCAAAAGGCCAAAAAACACAAAACACATGAGACAATTATAGTAAATCAAGGTGTACTTTTAGATACATTATCCATGCTGGATGTTAATAGCTTTTTTTCACTTTCATTTTTTTCCTAGAGTCTGTTTTTTATTTTGCACTTTATTTATATATTGGGATTCTTGTATAAGAAGAACCATGTAATATTTAGGTCTATGAGTCTGATTTACTTCAGTTAATATTATGGCCTCAAGGTGCACCCATTTTTCTACAAATTTATCTTTCATTATGGCAGAGTAGTACTCTAATATTTATAAATACATATTTTTCATCCATCTATCTCTACCTTTGGAAAACATTTAAATATAGTCACCTATGACATTTATCTAAATTTTTCACTGTGTATTCATTAATATGCTAACTTAAAATACTCTAATTCTCTTCCATGTACTTCTTAAACATGCTCTTATATTGCAAACTCTAAAAGATAACATTCTAAATTGGAATAAATGATGCAAACTCTAAAACAAATATGAGAAACTCTAAAAGAGAGAATGACAAGATTTTTTTCAGCCTCTTTGTGAGATACTTCACTAATGCAAAAGTTTTCAAGAACATAATAAATGCTTATTGATGGCAAAAACAGTAGTAATAATAGTATTTTGTGTGTATTGCTTAAAACACAGTTGTTTTTGAACACTCATTGGAGATATTGCCTCTAAATTAATGAAAGTCTACTTTGTTTTATCACCTCTGTGAGAAGAAATTAAATATATGTTTATGTGACTTAGAATTTGTCCTAGTTCCCAGGCTTGAATAACCACCCTTGGCATTTGAAAGCTTGGAAACTTTCTTACAACTTATAAAACTATTCTTGGCTCATCAATAGCTCATAGAAAATGGTGGGTGATTTTCAATAATGAAACAAAACATTTTAAATTTTCTTGAAGTCTATGTGAGGTCAAAACCTAAAGGGAATCCACTGACAGACCAGCTGCCCAAATACTAGAAACATAATTAAAATTGTTCCCAACTATGGACTGTGAGCTCATCCCTGCAGCCAGATCCTCTTGAGATCATGAGCTTTATTAACCTGTCCTATTGCTGAGTTCTGGAATCCTAGCTACAACAGCACCTCTGCTTTTTGATAGACTGATTAGTGTGAACTAGCAAATTCTTGAACCTCAGCACTTATCTCACCAGGCCAATAGCTACTTTCCTAAGCCTCCTGAGCATCTACTGCTCCCAGTCTGGTGCAGTCCACCACCTGG
Source organism: Hydrochoerus hydrochaeris (assembly GCA_004027455.1). Classification (NCBI taxonomy): domain Eukaryota; kingdom Metazoa; phylum Chordata; class Mammalia; order Rodentia; family Hydrochaeridae; genus Hydrochoerus; species Hydrochoerus hydrochaeris. The sequence continues at coordinate 23,906 of PVLA01002693.1, forward strand.
GCAACGACACACAGTGAGGTTTTCTCAACACATCTGTAGAATCTTATTCAGTGACCCTAATTTTAGACTCTGGGACTACTTTATGTAACTCTTCATACTCTGACATGGCTTGGTTTCTGAGACCTTGGATGTAAAGTCTGTGCATGTTCTAAGATTTGGGGGTACCGTGCAGCACATTGGAAGAGGAGCAGACTTTGATGCCCTGCGGACCAAAGCCTGAATCCTGATTTCTATCATCTATAAACTGCATGATGTAGGGTAAGTCATTTATTCTCCCTGAGCCCGCTTCATACCTGAAATAGGATACGAATGGTGCTCACCGAATATCTGGCTGGCAGAATTGTCATCATTTAAAATATAGTGCCTTTGAAATGGGTAAAGGAGAACACTTGATAAATGAATGCTGTTGTCTTCACCATACCTTCGTTATCTACTTTATCATCCTCAGGTACACAAATTAATCCTAATCTCCCTTGCTGTGGGTACCCATGTGCCAGCCCTTACTAGTGCTTCTCATTCCTCCTGTTCTGTTCTGATGTAATAGGGCTACACTGCAGTTAATTTATGTAGCAGGCCAGAAAAGGAGAAAACAAGGAGAGACATGAAGCAATAGAGAATTTCTCTCCAGCTCACTCTTACTGCGTATGCTTCTTGAGTTTACTGATTCCGCATTCATCATCTGATTCTTCTCCCCTAGACCTGGACATGCAGACATCAGAATCCTGGTTCCCCTGGATCAACTACAGCACCTAAAATTGGAGGCTTAATATTCATACTGAGCTTCAAATGTGGCATTATATCAGGCAAAGTATGGTGCTAATTTAGTATTGTGTGAATACCTCCACCTAATCTACTATAACATCAGTTAGAGAATGCATCATTCATTATTCATGTAGCTCAGAAAAACTAATTCATCTGTAGTAAGACACATTCTGATTTTAGAATTGCTAAATGATAAAAACGCATTTTAGAATTAATGTAGAACATTTCTCTTAATGAAACATAAAAAGTTTTTTAAATGGCACTCATTCTTATTTCTCAGTCACACACAAAGCATAGCCACCAATAAATAAATATTTATTTAATGAAAATATTAATGAATAAATGGATTTCCTGACACCCACATTACCAAGGCATTCTATCATGTAAAAAGAAAAATTTAAGGTACTAGGAAAATCTACTAAAAATTGAGATTAATTACACAACATACACCAAATCTCCATTTAAAATGTATTTTAAAATGAATCTCACAAAAGAGGAAATAGGAAGCGCTATAAAAGATATAGCTGCATGTATGTTTAGGTGTGTGGGATTGATGACCATATTTCTAGGTTCTTGTTGGATTGTTGAACAGATCTGTTTGCACTCTCACTGCTTTAGTA
>PVLA01002693.1:25387-52031 GCA_004027455.1 Hydrochoerus hydrochaeris
TTCTTTTCTTGAAATTCTGTAATATTTCTACCATTTTCCTGTTTTTTTCTCTCTTTAATTAAAAAATGTATAATTGCTATTGTAAAAAAGAGAAAATAGGAAGTGCCATAAAAGATATAACTGCATGTATATTTATGTGTGCAGGATTGTTACCCATATTTCTTAGTTCTTGTTTGATTGTTGAACAGATCTGTTTGCACTCTCACTGCTTGAGTGTCCATTTTGTGTGCTTTAATTTTGTAAGTTGAACAACTATTTTTAAAAGAGCAATATGTAATTTATCAGCTAGTGATTTCTTACTGTTTATGGGTTTTTTTTGAAATTCTGTAATATTTCTCTCCTTTTTTTGTTTTATCCCTTTAAATAAAAAAAATTTTTTTAAAAAATGAATTTCACTCCAAACAGTGTGTTACTAGTAGTTTGGAGACCTAGCTTCAGTAGTGCATTCTAAAACTTTGGTGTCTACTTAACAGCCAGTTTCTAAGTGGATGCTATTGTTACGTGTGCAGTATCTGAGACCATAAGTGTAAGGTGCTTATTCAGAAACATCTGGTAGCATCCTCAGGGCACAGTTGAGACTCCTATTAGGTAAGAGATGGTGCTGGCATCTTTGATATCTGGGAATATAGGTCCACTTAAACAGTATCCTTTCCTTTCTTTTGTACCACCAAATTGGCTAAGGTTTTCAGCCATTTCCTGGAACTCAGCCAATCCTATCGGCATGGTGATGGGGGTGGAGGCCAATGAGTCATGGTCCCCAAAGAAGTTGCCATTAGAAGAATTCAGCCTCCACTTCCTGTCCAGAAAAGCTCCCAAGAGTTGCTTTTCCTTATGCATTGCAACTAAAACTGATGTTTTCATCCCAGGTACTACGGAGGTAAGCATTATACAAAACAGATAACAGAAACTCTAGAAGCAAAGAATAGCTTAAAATGGGATGAGTTTTGGAGATTCAGACATTTAGAAGTCTCTAAAGTGGAAAGCCCTTCTCTTTGCTCTGAGTAGAAATATCAAATCCCAGACATTGCTCTGCTTAAGTGTTCATCTGCTCCTTGCTTACACATAATCACAGAACAGCCCACCCCTTTCTGGTGGGAAGACAGAACTGCATCCACAGCCACTTAACTATCAGATCCTTTTCAGGCAGGAAACAAGGGATCAACACAAAGGAATTCTGTTATGTCATGTCATGTCCCCAACTGTGGGGAAACTAAAGAGGAAACATCTACTTTATGGGTAGAAATGAGTCATTCACATTTGCATTCTGCATTCTGATTTTTTACATAATACAGTGGATCAGTTTCCCAGGCCATGTTACCCTTGTATAAGTCAATAGCAATACTGTCCATTTTCAGCGCAACCCCATGCCTATCAGGCGTAAAAGTCCATGTGGAAATTATACAACTATTTATCTTTAAGTATACTTAAAGATGAAATAAAAGGAGTTACCTACCACCTGGACTGCCTCCCTTACTCAGCCATTACTGAAACTGTAGTCATTATCTTCTCTGTCCTGCCATGAAATCAACATTCCCCACTACTCAATACCTTATGGATGATGTTTCTGTCCCCCTTGGAATGTAAGAGAAATGATGAACTCCATGATGCAGGTGGGCAGTTTTGTTCCCAGCCATCTGTACTGACCATTTACACCTTTCTTCTCCACTCCTCGCCTGCCCCTCTAGCCCATATCTCCTTTACAATGACCTTTCACCACCTTGTTAGTTCTCACCCAGATTGAAAGTTCTTCCTGAGTCCCCAGATTATAGTCGTCTTTCTCTTTGATTTAAATTATATACATTCTCCTTTTTGTCTCTCAAATTGCTACTTGTGACATATCTTTTTGAGGCTCCTGATTGCCTGTGAAAATAAATCCAAGCTCAACCTAGTGACTAAGGTACCTGCAAGAACCCAAGATGCTTTGCCACCTTCATCTCTCCACCAAAACACTAGAACCTTGCTCTTTTCCCAAGAAAAGCCTCCGTTTTCCTCTTTGATGCTTTATTGAGATCTTCTGCTGTGCTAGATACCTCCCCCCTTCCCTTCTCTGTGCCTTTTGTGTCATCTGATCATTGAAGTCCATCTGAAACGCTCTGTCTTCTAGGCAGCCTTTCCCAGAGTTGCCTTTGATTAACTCTTCCTCCTGTAGTCCCTAAGCATCCACCCACTGCATCTCTGCTGTGGTCCTTATCCCACTCTGCCTCCTACTTCATCTTTTTATTTCTGGCTTATCACTCCATAAGCCACAATAATGTTCACATTCCCAGAAGCATTACAGGGTGTCTTGGAAATACTTGCTGAAGCAGCCGAATTCGAAAACAACTTTCCAAGTCTTGGTTCCAGACTGGAAACTCATTCAAGTTCTTCAATGACAAAGTTGATGGCAGTTGGCATATTTAAAAGCTTTACACAGCTAGGATTGGGCTCATGAAGCCTACCTCTCACTTTTCTAATTGCTGTGTTGTTTTCTATACTGCGTCACTTTTTCCAAAATAGGGAGTTTAACATACTAAGTACCTAATACATTCAGGCTGAGTTATCCCATTCATTCAATTTCATCATGCCACAACTAGAGAGCTATAACTGTGTCCTGGGCATCCCCAAATGTAGCACATGAACGATTGATGACACACAAGATAACACTAGGTGACACAGATGTGATCTTTGTGCAATAGCCAACGGTTTATTTTTAACATACACTAGAAAAAAACAGAACAAGCACAGAATACATATGATTCCATAGGTACTATTACTTGGCATAAGTCTACATTTAATTTTTTTAAATGGGAAGGATAAATTTAAAGAAAAATACTACATAATAATGGATAGCACTGCTTAAAGAAAAGCTAATTTTAAATTCTTAGAAGTTAAATTAGCTCAAATAAATACTGATCTGAATGATATGTGAATATTTGAATCTGGTTTTGCTCCTAAATGTACCCACCACAAGATGTATTCCTCATAAATAATCCTTTAGGTCACAGCAGATCTCAGAAATCTCCCACAACTCTTACTGCCAGCCTAAGTTCTCTTCCTCTCTGAAAGTCCTCACTTCCCTAAGCCTGTTTTCCCAAACTCATCACTGATTTCTCCCCAGTAAGTTTTTCTTTTTCTGCCCTTGGGCAAATCTTGACAACAAGCTTCATCTGGCCTCTGCTTAAACCATTCTTCTCCTCTTTCTTCCCAAACCATGTGCATTCTTTCCCCTGAATAATGGAAGTTTAGAACCACTAACTTCTTTCATGTCTTATTTTAATCCATCTTGTACTACATGTTGTTTTTCATCAATTATATTAGTGGTTTTCACTTGTGAGTCTGAATTTACCCACGTGAATGTTTCATCATCCCCAGTTAAAGGAATTCAGCAAACGCAAAGACCGCGTCCCTAAAACGTGAGGCCTTAGTCAGCCACCAGCGTACTGCGCATACCACAAGCACTAAATATACCATGTCTCATAATAGAGTAAAACAAAAGCCAACACATCCAGAAAACATCTAACAGGGTGCTCCTGCCAAACATGGCATCTGGTGAAGGATGTGCCCACTCACGACATCATCCAAGTGAGATTCTCACTGTACTCATCACAGGCTGAACCTCAACTCATCATAAGAGTGCATCTCCGAGGTATTTTAAGAATATCACTCAGTCTAGACGTATGCCTAACACTTTTATTTTTAAAAAATCTCAACTACAGCTTCAAATGAGCTGAGCATAGTCCAAAATTCAGGAGACTTAGGCCTAAAAATGAATGTTATTGGATTTTTTATAATAAAAAATCATAGCTGGAGATTTAGCTCGGCAGCATAAGCACCTGCCTGGCAAGCCTGAGGTCATGACTTCAATCCCCAGTACCAAAAAAAAAAAAAAAAAAAATCCAAACAAAGAAGAAGTCATCTATCCTATACTATATTTCCCTTTCTCAGTCTGTTAAAGTTTGTTTCTATTTTCATCTGAGGAAACATAGACAACTTGTTTTAAACATGGCCTTTGAGTCCACTCAGACTCAAACTGAACTCTCAACTCTGTCTTTACCCGTTGCAGAATCTTCAGAAAATTCATTTGCTTACATAGAGAACATTAATCCAAAGCTACCATGTACCAGACACTATTACTAGCCTCCCAAGTCGCAGTGTTTCCACTGCAAAATGGGCATGATACCATTCCCTGACAATAGAGACACTCTCGGGATTAAATAAGATAACATGGGAAATACTTGGTCCTCTCCCAGGTGCACAGTAAGAATACACGTTATCGGTCATTATCATTGTCATCATAGCGCTCATTATTATGTTCAGTCCTTGTGACAGTATTTAACAACACTAATTAAATTCTTTTCTTATGTCTGGGCATGGGCTCTAGCACATAGACAAGCTCTTCCACAGAGCCCCAGCCCATCAAAGTGCTCTTCTTTAAAAACTCTCCTTCGGCAACCTACTTAGGACCCCTTCTGGACAGAAGATTTCTTTCTCTCAATAAATATATTCTGCTCCTAACCTCTGTTGCCCCTAAAATTCATTCTTCAATTTTAGGAAGCATGAACTCATACTGGACATCCATCAGGCTGGGAGTTTTTTCACCTATATATATATCATTTGGAGTTCTTCCACCAAGATTATTGAATGAAGACATGGGTAGCTCAATATCTTTCTCCTTTGAAGCACTGAAAGATGTTCAACCCTTACATGTTTAAAAAAAAAAAAAAGAGCTGCTTGACATTTCTCTGCACATGTGTATGACCTGCCTACCCCCTAGAGTCAAAATGGAATGCAGAGAGTGAGATTATGATTCTATTTTACAACTAGAGACATTTTGTTAAAAAGAGGGGAAATGGTCAGAATGGTCTTTATGTCCAGATTTTCTTTGCATTAAGAAACAGTCCTTATTTATGTTTGAAATATAAATGTGAGCCACAGGAAAACCAGGCACCTCAGGCCCCTAAGACATTCACTATCCCAGAACCTGAGACTGCTCCTCCCCATCCTTTGAAATCTGAGGACAAAACATCCTTAATCAAAACCTGACCCACCATTATGAACCTAAGGCTTCCCCTACTTGCCCTTCCAGTCTTAAGGAAGGGGCCTCTAGACCAGCTGTAATCCAGGCCTCTGGAGGCCATACCCATCTTTAGCTGGGTTTATGCAAGTTTCTCAAGGACAATATCCTTTACAGGACGTAAATGGACAATTTAGAACTTTCAGAGTTCACACGCCTTTTTCTCTCAGTGACCTAAAACAGATAAAGTTAGATCTTGGAAAATTTTCAGATGACCCTGATAAGTACATTGAGGTCTTCAGAGCATTAACTCAGATCTATGAACTAGATTGAAAAAATGTAATGCTACTCAATCAAACACTGACTTCTAATGAGAGATAAGCAGCATTATGAGCTGCTATTGCATTTAGAGATGAATATTATATTGTTAATTTTAAAAGGCCAGCAGATAGACAGCCAAGGAAACTACCAGTTCCCACTAGAGCCCAAGCAGTTCCTAGTCAAGACCCCTACTGGCCTAGTAACCAGATGGGAGACTGGGATAGGAGACATTTCCAAGCATGTGTTCTTGAAAGTTTAAGAAGGATAAAAACTAAACCATTCAATTATTTTAAATTATCAGTTATTTGACAAGAAAAAGAGAAGCACCCTTTCTGCCTTCTTAGATCATTTACAAAAGGCATTGATAAAACATACTTCCCTAGATCCTAATTTAATAGAGGGACAGATTATTCTTGAAGATAAATTTATTACCCAGTCAGCCTCAGATATTAGAAAAAAGCTACCATTCATGGACTGTAGGGAGAGAGAACCAGGCCCCACAAGGAGGTGATCTCCGCCTGGGAACCATATCATTTTCATTGTTTTCTTGGATTGAGTTTTATTCTTTTTTGTTTTGTTTGATTGTTAAATCTGATGGCATGAGCAGCTATTTAAAAGATAGCAAGATATATTATGGTAGCCATTTTGGATTTACTATTGGCTCATTTTGAAGCCCTGTATTGCATTCATTGTTTTGTTTTTACTGTTTCTACTCTATTCTGTTCTGTTTGATTTTCAGTATGTCTGAAGGTATCTGCAGCTATTTTGAAGGCAACAAAAGGCATTATGGCAACTATTGTTGATTTTGTAAGGTTTTGCAGTCCAGTATCTCTTATACTGGTTTGTTTTGATTGGTTTTATTCTGTTTTATTTTCCTTGATTTTATCCTCTTAAAATAAAAAAATTTTAAAAAAGAAAAAACTATAAAAGATGGCTTTGGGGCCAGGGATTTAGTTCAGTAGCATAAGCATCTGCCTGGCAAGTGTGAGGTTGTGAATTCGATCCCTGGTACAAAAAAAGATAGCTTTTGCTCCAGATAGTACACTTGATACTTTAGTAAAAACTGCCTCCTCTGCCTCCTCAGTATTTTATAACCATGATGAGGAGGAGGTCAAAAAGAGAAAACAAAGAGACGGGGAAGAAGCAGCTACCTTTGCTGCAGCATTAAGAGAGACAGACACTAAGTCTGATTCTCGGGGCCCCAAGAGAAACGCCACTACACTCAACTGCTACTACTGCTGAAAACCAGCCCACCTTAAGAGGGACCATCCTAAGAAGCCTCCTGGGCCATGCCCTAACAGCAAGAGTGACCACTGGAGGTCAGACTGCCTTCCGAAGCCAAGGTCCCAAACTTCAGACCCATCCTACCAGCTGTTCCAGCAGGACTGAAGGGCCCCAGGACACTCTCTGCCCTTTCCCTCTGGGCTGAACTGTCATCTCCACAGAAAGGCTCTGGATAATCATGATTAGAGAGGAAAAAGAAACCAGCCTATTTCTGGACAATGGTCCATGTCTTTGGTCCTCCTTTTCAATCCTAGCCTTCCTTCCAGTTACCATACCTCACACTCAGTGAAAGGAGTCACTGGAGAGGAGGTGATTCACTATTTTTTACAACCCTTAGGCTGTAACTGGGATGGCTTTCTTTTTACACATTCGTTTTTTATTATGCCTGAAAGTTCAATTCCCCTCTTAGAAAGAGATATTTCATCATGTTTACTGCAATATATATGCACCCAGGTCAGGTACGATGCCTTCCCCTAGTGGAGACAGAAATAAATCTTGAAGTATGGGCAACTAAAGGTAAAACAGGTAGGGCAGTAAGAGCTGCTCCAGTACAGATACCTCTCAGAGATTGTACTATTTTTCCTCACCAGAGACAATATCCCTTAAGATCTGAAGCTAAGAGAGGATTACTACCTACAGTTAATAACCTAAGAGCACAAGGTTTACTTGAGCCCTGTAACAGTCTGTGCAAGAGTCCAATCTTGGAAATTCAAAAACCCAGTGGGGAATGGGTTAGTCCAGGACCTCAGATTGATGAATGAGGCACTAGTACCAATTCATCCAGCAGTACCTAACCCAAACATTCTCCCTTCTTAGATCCTAGAAGATGCCAGTTGCTTTTCAGTGTTAGATCTAAAACATGCCCTTTTTTAGCCCTTTACATACACAGTCCCAGTTTCTTTTTTGCTTTTGAAAACCCTCATGACCAGGCCTCTCAATTGACATGGACAGTGCTTCCCCCAGGGTTCAGGGATGGTCCACATCTTTTTGGACAAGTGCTTTCCCATGACATGGCATATTTTGAGTTTTCCCAGGTCACAGTCTTGCAATACATAGATGATACACTGCAATGTGCCCCTCAAAACAGCTCTGCAGCCAAGTCACTTGTGCTCTACTAAATTTTCTATCAGACAAGATTATAAAGTTTCTAAATCTAAAGCACAACTTTGCAGCCTTGAGGTAAAGTATTTAGGCCTCATAACATCCAAGGGAGCCTGAAGGCTAGGGAAATAAATAATTTAACTAATTCTTTTCTTCCTACAGCCCAAGATTCTAAAACAGTTAAGGGGATTCCTAGAGATTACAAGCTTTTTTCACCTTTGGATATCATGATATGGGGAGATTGCACGAACCCTCTGTCAACTTATAAAAGAGGCCCAAAAGGCAGATACTCGTATTTTAATCTGGGAACCTGATTCTCAAACTGCATTCCAGAAGCTTAAACAAGTGCTTCTAAATGTCCCAGTCTTGAGTCTATCCACAGTACACTATTTCAATTTATGTCAACTGAGAGGGTAGGTGTGGCTTTGGGTGTGCTTACATAGGATCAGAGACCTGCTCAACAATCTATAGGGTACCTGAGTCATGCATCAGACATTGTAACAAAGGGACGGCCTGCTTGCCTTAGAACTGTGGTAGCTGAAGCTCTCTTAGTACTAGAAGCATCCACGCTGACTTTAGGCAAAGGTCTCATTGTGTGTACACCTCACAACGTGGCAGGACTTCTTTCTTCCAAAGGGGGCCTATGGCTATCAGACAAATGACTTCTTAAATACCAGGCTCTACTTCTAGAAGGACCAGCCATTCATATAAAGACATGTTCCTTCTTAAATCCCACCACCTTTTTGCTAGAAGAAGAAGAAATCAAGGCTGACAGAGGTGACTGAAAACAGGTATTTCTCCATATATATGTAGCCAGAGAAGACATTGGACACCCCCCTTACAGACCCCAATTTGTCCTCTTCTGTGATGGCAGCTCCTTCATGGAAGATGAAACAATAAAGGTAGGTACACGCTGGTAACTTTACATCAGACTCTTGAAAGTTCCTCACTAACACGAGGGAGTACTACTCAACTAGCAGAGCTCATAGCTAATACCAGGGCCCTGAAACTCAGCAAAGGACAAACAGTCAATATGTACCCTGATTCAAGATATGCTTTCCTAGTATTACCTGCCCACGTGGCCATATGGCAAGAGAGAAGTTATCTAACAGCCAAGGGATCTCCCACAAAGTATCATAAAGACACAGATGATCTTTTATTACCCATCTATATGCCCTCCAAAGTGGCAGTAATTTACTGCAGAGGACACCAAAAGAGAATTGAAGTATCTCAAGGTCTTATAATTTATTCCAATCATCTTGAAGGAATAAGAAATTACAAGGCTGTACAAGAACACTAGTCACTCTCTATCACCTCTAAGGTAATCAACTGGTTGATGCAGCAGCTAAAAAGGCTGCTTGAGGGCCCCTCCTGCAGGCTTCCCTAATCTGGGAAGGGTCCTTTGATCATACTTGACCCAAATATTCCCAGTCAGAAATTGAATGGGCTGGCTCCCATGGGTGCCAGCTCCTCACATAGGATGGTTACAATCAGATGATGGTCAATTGTTCCTTCCTGGTGCCAATCAATGGAAAATGATTAAGCCTTTGCACCAAACCTTTCATTTGTGGAGAGACAAGACTCAACAGACGGTCTCAAAGTTATTCATACACAGAGGACTTTCCCAGATAATGCAACAGATAATTAAAACATGTGAGCTCTGCCAAAAAACAATCCTCTTAACCAAACCATAGTTTCTCCAGGCATAGAGACATGGTAAATATTCCAGAAAATATTGGCGACTTGACTTTACTCATATGCCAAAAAGTAAGGGACTTCAGTTTTGGTCTGAGCAGATACTTTCACAAAGTAGATTGAGGCCTTCCCTTGTAGAACAGAAAAAAAGCTAGAGATGGTAAAAGTTTTGGTCTCAGAAATCATCCCAATTCAGACTTCCTAAGGGCTTATAAAATGATAATGGACCGTCTTTTAAAGCAACAAACAGTCACACAAAGTGTCTCCACGCTCTGAGCATTCTCAATAGAGGCCACAATCATCAGGAAATGTAGAAAAGGTAAATGAGACCCTAAAAAGACATCTTCGTAAAATGGCTCAGGAAATCCCCTTAGCTCTTATCAAAATAAGAAATACACCTCAAATCCTAGGCCTGAGCCCATCTGAAATACTTAATGGATGTCCTGTTCTCACTAATGATTTTCTTTTTAACAGAGAAACAGATGCCTTACTAAAAGATATCACCTCATTGGATAAATTCCAACAAACTCTTCAATAGCTAACAGAAGCTCAGCCTACAGAAAAAGGAAATCCTATATTCCACCCTGGAGATTTAGTACTGGTAAAATCCCCTCCCTCATCACCTCTTTCCCTACCTGGGAAGGACCTTACACTGTGATCCTGTCAGCTTCTCCCCACTGTCAAGACAATAGGCCTGGACTCTTAGATACATCATACCAGACTCAGGCCCTGGTAACCAGAGACTGTCACTGAAGGTGAACAGTCACCCATGTACTCCTGTGAACCTACAGAAACTGAAGATTCCTGTTCAAGAAAAAAACAGTTTTCATATAAGTGATGCTACTAATAACCATTTAACTAATCACCTCACAACTTATAGGAAAGTACACAGGAATATGCAGAATCATTACAACAAACCTCTTGCTGGAAATGTGGCCTACTCCCCTTGTTGAAGACATCAGGACTTCCTTGGTAGGTGTCCCCACTTCAAGGAGATGATTGAAATAAATTACAAGACTATATTAATGATGGCCGGGCATGGTGGTGCATGCCTGCAATTTCAGCACTTGGGAGGCTGAGGCAGGAGGATCATTGTGAGTTCAAGATCAGCGAGCTCAAGGTCAGTTGAACTACATAGCTAGACACTGTCTCAAAAAGATTAAAATAAAATAAAATACTATATTAATAAGGTACAAAAAAGTTTAACAATTCATAGCCCACCATTAGAAAGTAATAGAATGGTCTATAAAATTTACTCTTAATTATCCTGGACATAAATTTTTTCTTACAATGCCACTGAAGCCTGTCTACAGGCACTAGTGAGGCCCCTGTTAAATAAAAGTAAGTGTCCTATCCTGAGGGTCAACAACCATAGAAAACAAGATGGCTACATTCAAATATGGGGTTAACCCTCACTATAGGACATCTCAGTTGAAAGGTCCCCTTATTCTGGGAACAAAAGAGTCATTACTATTCTCATTGGCCTAACTCCACTAAATACTTAAGATAGACACCCCTGCCCCAAACAATGCATGCACACAATAACTTTACAGGCTGAAGACTAGTTTGCAACATACTGGCTTAATCACCTTGGAATTAGATGGGAAGCCTCCAATGGCTCTCATTAGTCTTGTGGGGCCAATTTGTGGCCCTGGATACCTCTTGGATGGACAGGAAGATGCACATTAGGATTTTCATGGTTACAAGGCAGAAGTGTTAAAAATGTTGACAAATCTGCAAATTTACCTCACTTATAACATAGATGATCTGAAGTGTATTCCACTAGTATGACCCCTTGGCCTCTATCTTTATCCCTTTCTTAGGGTTAGCAGATGTCACGCAACATATTGAGGCCTTAACTAACCATACTCAGCAGGCCTTAAGTGACACCACAGCTGGTCTCGCTCTCCTAAAGGAAGAAGTAAAGTTAATGAGACAGGCAGTCTCCAAAATCAGATGGCATTAGATGTTTTACCAGCAGCACAGTGGAGTACTTGTGCAATTGTCAAGACTGAATGTTGTATGTACATTCCTGATCCTCTGCTAATATCTCAATAGCTGTTCAAGATATTAGATGACAAATCATGACATGTCAGATTCTAAAATTCCCTGCACCTTTTCCTTATCCTTATGCGAAGCCATTTCTAGCTCCTCATGATGGAAATCTCTGTTGACTGTACTCATAATTGTCCTGTTGATTTTATTATTTGGCCCACACATACTTCACTGTTTCTTTGCCTTTGTCTCCTCTAGATTTAAAACTGTACACTTACCCAAGATTGAAATGTCTGGTGTCTATTGAGGGCCTTTAGACAAACTCTCTGTAGAGTATCTCTGACTGCCGATCAACAACTACAACCTCCTTCAGCCTGAAAAAGCCAGATGGGTCATCATCCATTACCCCCTCATGGCAGTTTGGGGTACTTGTGCAGAGTGGGGAATGTTATAGGCAGCTAAGTTAGAAAAAACATTATAGGCAGTCAGATAGGGGTGGGCCTTCAAAGGAGCCAGTGCACAAGACAAAATGCCTTGTAACTGTAGGGGAGACAGACACCTGCGGTGGGCCAAAACTCAAGACAAAAGATACAAAAAATGCACCCACATCCTAAGGATAAACATCAGGAATTGATATTCTAAATAGGTATCAATCACCTTGAAGAAGGCAGAAGGAGCCCCTAACCCAACCCCCTACAGGCAAAGGTCCTGTTCTGTATTCATACCCACTTGCTAAAGACTGGCTTCCCCATATGATCCTGATTTAATCAATTTTACCTCAGCAATTACACTTGTAATCTTATTGGCTGACCATAATTCTGTTCCACCTTGTGCCCACCTTGTGATTTCCCATTTTTCCCCACCTTGGACCCACCTCACCTTGTGGTTTTGCTCTATAAAATCACTAGAAAAGGCAGGGTCTTTGGCAGCTCACTCAGGACCCCTTCTGTCTCTCTAGGACAAAAGCTTTCTTTCCCCAATAAATATATTCTGTTCTTTAAAAAAAAAAACTCCTTCCTTGCCTTCATGAAGATATTATTTTAGTGTTTTTAGTTTATTAATTTTTTTTTTAGTTCTAGTGTATTAAATTAACAAATAGAATGTTCTGAAGGAGTTAAAGGCAGAGTGCAAAGAAGTCTAACCGTGCTATGACAGAAGGCGCCTCGTGCCAGTGGGTGGTTAGAAACAGCTTCTCTGAGGACATGACATTTAGGCTGAGATTTCAGAGGTGAGGATGAGCCAGTCAAATGAAGATCGATCGATCAATCAGGTGGAAAGGAACTGGGGCAGAGAATCAGGTGGAAGGGAATCCGGGCAGAGGACAAACAGGTCCTGCGGAGGCTCTCTGGTAAGGAGAAGCTGGTTTATTTAAGGACCAGAAAGAAGTCCAGAAAGAGCAGGATGAAATGGCTCAAGACACACTCTAGAGAGGAGGGTAGCAGCAGCTCCTGCCTCAGGCTTCTCAGGCCACACTAGAGCTGAGGGTGCACCAAGGAGAGAGAGACACCAGTGCAGAAGTGTTAGCTGACAGGGCAACAAAATTCTGACTTATATTTTTAGAAGCCCATTTGGGCTACTCCACAGAGAATCAGTGACTGAGAGTAGAAGTAGCTCTGCATCAATCCAAGGGCTACTTCAGCCACCCAGCCCCAATTGTGGGTGGAGCCTAGGTGGTGGGAGCAGAACTGTGTAGAAACAAACCAATTATGGATACGTTTTCATGGTGTGGAGAACGGGACCTACCAGTGGATGGACTGCAAAATGGTAGGCGGCAGGAAAGGGAGGACCCATGCATCTCATCTAGATTTTCATTTAAGCAACTCTACAGGTGATGGATGGGGACATTCACTGAGAGAAGGAAGAGCAGATTGGGATATAAAGTCTACAGCTCTGTGTTGGTCTGTGCAGCAGGCCAGCGTCCTGAGGCATATGTGTGACCACATCAAGGAGACAGCTGGAGATGAACACTTAGAGGTGTTGGGGCAGCTGAAGTCAGCTGAGAAAACCCACAGACCAAGACTATAAGGTGCTCAAGTCTAGGTACATGGACACTGAACCATGGTGAGATGGAGCAACCAGGAAGGAGCCAACAGGAAACTGAAGAGTTGCCAGGAAAGTAGAAAGAAACCCTAGAGGCAATAATGTTATGGAGCAAGTGACAGAATGAAGTACTTTAAGAAGAATGAGGTGACCAACCATCAAAACTGCTTCAAGGTGTCAAGAAAGATGTTGCAAACACCACCTGGCATTTTCCCACCCCCTCCTACTACTTAGACCCTATTTTATTAAGTGTTGGTTAAATAGCCACATGTGAAGGAAGGTGGGTCCCACTGACAGACTCAAAGGAGGAACGTGAATTGGTCCAAGACAATATTGACAAAACCATTCCCCTCTTCTAGTGACTGGTCTAGGAGTTGATAAGTAAGAAGTACCTGTAGGGCATCCCAAAAAAAAAAGAATCCTCCATGATGAAAAGAAGAGGAAGAAGAAAGAGAAAGAAAAAGAAGAAACATGAGGGACAAGGTCACTTCACTTCCTTCCTGTTTTTAGGACACAATGGCTGCTGGAGTTAGTGACACTCTTACCACTGTCCAGAGCTTCTGCTGCTGTGATAACAGCAGATCTGTAATGCAAACCAGCAGAGCCCACCTGAGACATCTTTCCTTAATATAAACACAATTCTCTAGAAGCACTGCGTAAGCCACGTTTAGCAGGACATTGTGCAACATGCAGCAGAGAGCATATTAACTGATACTGGAGATTAAAGACCACAGTCCCAGCCCTCAGGAAGCAGAGGCAGGAGGATCACTGTGAGTTCAAGCCAGCATGGACAACATTGTGAGACCCTGTCTCAAAAACAAAACAAGCATTTTTTGAGGATTTGGAGGTAATCGATCTAATTTGATTGTAGAATATTTTTATCTTTAATAGACAGACTTATGATGATGGAGCTGCAACCCAACTAATGTCAACAGTGAAACCCCACTGAGGTTCATTTATTTGCTGGTGGGAATATTCAAGTAGAGAGGGAGAGACTGATAGTTCAGGAGAAAAGAGCATACGCCTAAAAGGCAAAGGAGTCCCCAGTGTAAGTAGATGGGAGAAGACACACTTCATTGAGAAATGAGATAGAATCAGTTGATACAGATGTAGGTAGCTTGCAGTTTTGATCACAGGAAATGAGATTGTTCTGACCAAATTATGCTTTTCTTTTTCTTTCTCAAAACTATATATACACATATTTTATTTGTGTGTGTTTGCAATATATAATAATTATGTTCATCTTGGGGAACTGGTACATATACATATCACCTCTTTTTCAGTGATGTATGAAATGCACAAAGTGGAAAATGCTTCTCAAGACTTATCCAGGCCTGGGCCAGGGGTTTAGCTCAGCAGCATAAGTGCCTGCTTGACAAGCGCAAGGTCATGAGTTTGATCCCCAGTACAAAAAAAAAAAAAAAAAAGACTTATCCAGGGCTTCCCTCCAAATTCTTCTTGATTCATACTCTCAATTTCCTTCATCACATTTCCCTGGGACCACTTCTTTCTCTTCTAGAGTGTGTATTCTGCCTCACTTGTAATGATAATTCTCTGCCCCACCAAATGGACAGTCTAATGGCAGGGACCATCTCATTAGCATCTCAGTATCTGTCAGATTCTGGCCTGTGCATTTATAAATATGCTGAATTAAAATTGAGTCTACAGTGCAATAAGGAAGACTCTCATTACTTGCAAATTCTGTTGTTACAAATTCTTCTACTTACTGAAATTTGTGACCCCAAAATCAATATTCATGGTGCTTTTGTGGTTGTTTTCAAGCATGTTTCAGAGCAGTGAAAGAACTGGGAGTCACCTAACAGGTCCCCTGCTGAGACTGACGAGGTTGTGCTGTCTTCTCATCTCATCCTATAAAAATTACATCAGCTCTCATCCTATAAAAATTACACTTTCCATTCTCCACTTTGTGCTTCTTTCTCATTGATGATTTCATTGTGTAAAATTGCTCCCAAACTCAGTGCTGCAGTGCTGGTTGGTGTTTTCCTAAGTCCAAGGTGTGAGATGCCTCACAGGGAGGACATATGCATGAGATAAGCTTCACTCAGCCATGAGTTCTAATGCTGTTGCCTGGAGCTCAGCGCTAAAGGTATGAACAACACAGAGTAAATAAGATAACTTTAAACCAAAAAAACATAAAGACAAGCTTATCCCTTGCTCAGTTGATGAGAAAATCATGACCAGAGGCTTGCAGGAACCTAACCCCAAGTTCCCCTAGAAGCAATGGTTTGCATTTGCAGCTCAGTATCTGCAGCAGCTCTGTAGAACATAATAATTATCATAAATAATGAGAATCAACTGTACTTCATTTTGCCTTCTCCTAAGAAAGGGAATTATGGAAACAAACTGGTTTGATGAGGCTAGGACGAGCCTCGTCAAGTCTCAGCCTTTCTTTTACTGCTTCATGGTTTGCCTCACCAGCATTGGGGTTTGTACTGAAGTTGTCTTGGGGAAAAAGCTGCTGGTTTGGTATAGATGAGATCCCCTGGGAGGCATTTAGCCTGCACGGGAAGGCAGGCATGTGGGGCACTGCGTAGTCTCGCCCGCATCCCACCATTGAAGCCAGTTGGCTGGGCACAAGGGAGAGAAGCAAGGAAAGATAAAGTTCTCCCATATGTCTTCATTTGGGCTATTGGAGAAGTAGAATGTACAATAAGGATTTGAACACAAGCGCTTTGCTTGGGAGATGAAGGAAGCACCAGAGGACTGGAGAAGAGAGAGGGATGAGAAGGCAGCCAAGAAAACAAATAAAAGGTACACTATCAAGCTATCTACCACCAGAAGCAGATGGAGCTTTTTATACTGGGGAAACAGGGACCCAGTGCAAAACATATTGCTGAGTTTTCCCACCTAATCCTGAGGGGGTGTTTGTGCACCATCTCCCATCAGTCTATTAGAGGGGCAGTGCAGTTTCCCAGCACTTTCCGCTTTGCATGGGAGTAGCAAAGTAGGTTTGGTCATGAAAAAAGGCCAAAACAGGAGAGAACCGTGCGTCAGCAGTCCATCCACGTGTGCAGAAACGGCGAGAGTGAGAGGATAAGGACAGGCACTGGCACGCACGCTACGTCACACAGGGCTGTCTCACGTCAGCTGAGACCAGGGATGGGGCCACTTCTGTGAGAAACCTACTGTGGCCTGAATTCCTAAATGACAAGTACATACCTCTACCAAAGTCTCGGAATGGTCATGTACTTTCACATGATTAGCTTATTTGTGGGCCAATTCCCACTAGTTTTATGTCAAAGGTTTTCATGATGTTCCTAAAGAAAGCAACCTGGAAAGTTCATTTGCATTTTTAATGATTAAAAGGACCTTTTTCCATGCAAAAAAGCAGCTTTTAGAAAATGTAGGAGAGGACTTGGACTTAATGGGAGTTTCTGTCTCACCATCATACACCACTTAGCTCCCTGATGATGCATGAAGATTCCTGTCAAAGGGTCCAGTAACACCAGGCCTTTCTCTTCCATGAACACCTCTGCCCAGTACCTACTTCCTACTGTTCCAGCAACTGAAGGATGGATGCCCATCTCATGTCTCCAGGAAGGCCTTCGAGCAGGAGGAGTGGGGTTTGGAGGGGGGCATCTTACACTCCACAGGGTTTCACTACCATTCTACTCTTAAGACCAGGCAAAAAAGATGACATTTTCACCACACTGGGTGACTAGATTGCTGTGCTTGGAAAGCAGAAATGCTTCTGTCATTTTCATTTCTATCATGTTCCCAGTTTATACCACAATTCTTAAGAAGTGGACAGAAGGACTACAGTGGGCAACACGTGGCTCAAAAGTACAAAGCCACAAAATCATATTCTCTGCAAGGCAGATGGAGAATATCGGAATCCCATGGTAAGGACTTTCAGAGCCACCTCGGTGAGGAGAGGTCAGGCCTGAGGCTCAGGGCCACCATACCTAGTGTGATGTCTACCTAGCGATGGTGCTCAGCATGACTCAGAGGCTCAGCCAGAGACCAGTGAGTGGATGAAAAGAACCAAGGTCTTGTCTGGGAGCCAAGAAAGACCTGGGTGCAAATCCCAATGCATTAACTCTTGCAAGGTGGCTGGCCATGAGAAAGTTACAAATGCTCTCAGCCTTGGTTTTCTCATGTTCTAACACTACTGTGTTGGATTATTGCCCATTTCTACATTCAAAATAGATCCAGAGGCTACAACCTGAGTGAACCTTGAAAATATTACACTAAGTAAAAGAAGTCAATCACAAAAATCTGTATGTTGTGTGAGTCCACTTGTACAATCTGTCCAAACAGGCAAAGCCATGGAGACAGGAAGGAGATTTGTGGCGTCCTGGGATGTGGAGTGACTGAGCAGAAGTGGGGAGTGTCTGCTGATGGGAACGGTGTTTCTTTTTGGAGTCATGAATAGTTTTTAAAATCAGACAGTGGTGATGGTTGCTCAGCTCTGTCAATATACCAAAAACCACTGAATTGTACATTTTTAAATAGGCAGAAGTTATGGTATGTAAATTATGTCTTATAATAGCTGTTATTTTAAAAAATAGCTATGGAGCCAGGAATGGTGGCACATGCCTGTGTGCCCAGCACTCAGGTGGCTAAGGCAGGAGGATCAAGAGTTCAAGACCAACCTGGGCCACTTAGTGAGTTCAAAGCTAGCCTGGATTACACAGTAGGACTCTGTCTCAAGAAAAAAAAAAATAGCAACGGAGCCCTCCCTAGACATGGGTTCTTCAGAAGCCATGAGCATCAAGGTTGGCTGGCAGAACATGAGGCTATTAACTGGCAGAACAAGCAAAATTGACTCGGTTGCTACAGTGAGTAAATCACAGATTTCTTTTTTTCAGGCACCCAGGGAGATGGTGGACCTCCAGACTGAGCTCGACAGGGAGAGGAACATCTTTCAAATCCAGAGTGGGTCTGTTAGGAGAAACTGACAGGGAGATGCTCCCAGGATACTGAAACAACTTTGGGCTTCGAGACACCCCAAGAGGCCACTGAGGGCACTGACACTGTCAAGAAGTGCCCCTTCACTCCACACTCCATCCAAGGGTGAATCCTGTCTGATTTGGGGACCAAAATGAAATGCTACAACCCCCGGGACTATCTCCACTGTATCTGCCAATAAAATTACTTGGAGAAATGCCCCAAGAATGTGTTCCTCTGTCCCCTTCATTCGGGGACGTTCAGATTGGCAACGCTGTCATAGTGGGAGAGTAGCGACCCCAAGCCAGATGATGTGCTCTACCCTTCTTGGAGTCACTGAGGCAGCTGCCACCAGGAAGCAGCTCCAGAAATCCTGCAACTGGATGCCTACCCACTTCCCAAAATGAAATCGTTATTTTCACACACACACACACACACACACACGTTACATAGCGTGTGTTAAACAACAATGAGCACTTGGGCTGAGGCCTACAAGACCCTTAGCAAAGGGATCCTAACAGTAACATCACTATCATTGTTCACTAGGTGCTTCCTGTGTCCACACACTGGGCTCTGTTCTTTGTGTGTGTGGCCACATGTAAGCCTAGCCAGCCCTAGAGATAAGGCTGTTGTCATTTCTGGGTCTCAGGTAGGGTAGTGTAGGTTTAGAGAGATAAGTTAGCACCTATAATAAGCAGCCTGGAAATGGCAGAGCTGGGAGCACACCCGAGCTCTTGCACACTCCTCACAACACACCTCATCTTCAGCAGCAGCCAGCTGTAGTGACAGACACTATCACCATCATTGACACCACCAGGCAGGGTTCCCTTGATCTCTAGGACTACTGTCAAATTGAACTGAATCTTAGGGGAGCTCCTAGCAGGATGAATCTTACAAGTCTACTTGGCTGAGATGTGGTCTGTACAACTATGGCCTCGCCTGGCCTGCCTCAAAGCCGGGGTAAGATTCTCATGAACCCTGATCTCTTTCTTAGCAGACATCACAGCCTATTCAACCTTCTGCTGCCTCCTTAGGCCCTGGTGATCCAGGCCCACATCCGTGATTCTCCATGGGTCTCACTCAGTCCACTGCAGCAGCCCAGTGCAGCCAAGAAATAGAATACGTGGCACAGCCTACACAGAAGTCCCAAGGGCTCCCAATTTGGACGACATGTAAATTTAGACACTTTGGAAATTGTGGAAAGCAAGAATTCCCCATCAGCTAAAGTGTATGCATATGTGTACTTGCATATATGTGTGTTTAGCTTGGAGATTAATCACCAGGCCATCATCATGGGAAGACTCAAACTCTTCTCTCCTCTCAGCACTATATATGTGCAACTCACAGAGTCCTAATTAACAAAGGTTCTTAACAAAATTTAAATGCAAGCCAGGCAGCTCCAAGACCTTCTTTGAGATCACTAAATTTTCTGATATGATGTTGCTGTATTTAGAAAGATCAGTGCTCATTCTGCACTAAATTATCAAACTAAACTTTTTTTGCAGAGCAATATAGTATCAGAAAAAAATCATTTTCATTCTTCTTATAACACTTTTTAATCCCTTTACTTGTGAAATGTGTGCCTGAAACAAATTTCTAAAATACAGAAGTTGACCTGAATCTCTATGAGAGATGCTAAACTTTGACTTCATGGGCAATTTCACGAGAGCAGAGACTTCCTCTTGTCATCACGGTATCTCCAGGGCCTGGAATAATGGCTGGCATATGGAAAGCACTCAGAAAGTGCTCAAAAGTGTCTTAGTTACTTTTCTCATTGCTGAGACAAAATACTTAACACCCAAAGTTAAAGGGGAAAAGGTTTAGTTAGCTCATAGTTTGTAGAGGTTCCAAGGCAGGGTGGCTTGGCAGAGGAGTATCACAGAGGAGAAACAGTTCATGGCAAGCAGAAGGCAGCAAAAGCAAGCAAGCAAGGGTCCTTAACAGCACCACTCTGCCCCTTTTATCTTATCCAGACTACTTAGGGTGGGTGGCACTCACACCCTTAATCCTAGTGCCCTTGACCTAGCATTGTTCCATGAATCGATTCCAGCACCACACACTCTGGGTCCAGCCTCCTCTGAAAAAGCCCCACATATGACTGCATGAGGATTTGGAAGGACATCTAAACACGAGCCATGACAAGGAGCAAGTGAATCAATGTGTCTTCTCTGAGAGGCTAAATACACACTCTCATAGGTACTTCCTATAGATTAACAGAGAATTTACTTTGAAATCTCAAAGCCAGTGTGTTCCAGGTTCCACCAGTCTACAGCTCTTCCCTGGTTCTTTCTCCCAAAGAAATGGAAAAAGAAAAACATGCCCAGAATCTGCTGGCATTACCCTGAGAGGCAGTATTAGATGATGGAGGTGAACAGATTAGATTTTCCAAGATGCACTTTATCCTCTCTGCTGTCTGAGCAAGGGTGAGGTACCTGACCAATCTAGACCACCAAAAAGCCTCTTTGGGCTTGCATATCTCAAAAGTCCCTCCCAATGTCCAAAGTGACTTTAATGTGACCAGGAGATCCTTCCCCACTCTTCTCCGCATCTTCTGCCTTCTAGGGCCTTCAGTCTACTCTCGACACCTCACCCACACCTATTACAGGAGACCCTGACTTCCTCTTTCTCACTCTATGCCAGTCCACCAACACACCTGCCTTCTGTTCCCTCTTGTCCCAGCTCTCTAATTGGGATGGGCCCTGGAGAGGCATCATGTCACTTTGAGGAACTCCATTTGCACTTTAACAAGCTGTGCTCTGGAGGTGATATCTTAATCCTCATCTCTATCAACACATTATCATGATGTATGTATCACAATTACTGGATTAGGCACCTGTGGCCAGGCTATGACTTCTCAGAGTGCACAGCTTCAGGCTTGTTTCATATTTATGTGTCCAGTCCCCAGGCCCTTTTCTGTAGGACACTCAGTGTCTACACATGTAGCAGATGGATGAGTGACTACTGGGTGGATTGTGGGCACCTTGCTCATCATGGAAAGAAGCAGTGTGGGTCAGGGTGGACAGGAATTTGGGGGGCACCTCAAGTCCTCCCTGCTGTGGTTTTCTGCTCTGCCTATCTTTAGAACTGAAGCTGAATGCAGAGATTACTGGCTGACAAGCAGTCATTCATGCGCCTATAGAAGCTGTGTTCTCACTCTGCCCGAGAAAAGGATCAGCGTTTCATAGCCTCTCATTAATTCAGGCTTTGAGGAGGCCTTCTGGGCTGAGGCCACAAGGACAGGACTGGCAGGGAGTCCCATTATATTCGAAGGAAAAATACCTCACTGTCACAATACCTCCACACACATCAGAAACAAAATGACAGCAGGCTAGCAGGGACATTGGCAATTTTTATTAGGCCCATTATACTGGACCAATGGCCACATGCTTCAAAGAGGCATTTAAAGTACAAGAAAACATCGATGCGCCATAGCTTTTGTTTTACTGACTTGTTCCCTCCAGATATGTAAATTATTACAGAAGCAAAAACTATGTAACAAGCCATGGAAAAAGTGGTGTTAGTTAACAGAAACTGAAAATGCAATAGTCATTGCTTTATACCTCCCATTTGCAACTGGAAGTTTGGAGTTGGTTATCACAAACCATAGATGTTAAGAAATGCTTTTTGCTGCCTAAAATTTTTTTAATCAACTCTGTGCCACACACAGAACCAGACATTCGTGGTAAGTCCCACACCCAGCACCCTGCCTACCATGCAACAGGTATGGGTGGTTAAACGATTTTTAAAATAAAAATCTGATTGTGTCACCCTCATATCCCAGGCCTTTGCATGATTCTCAGGGGGAAAAAAATCAAAACTCCTAATGCAGTTGACACCATCTGACCTCTATCCCCATCCCATCCTCATGCCTCATTTTTCAGCCAGAACCAAAATTCATATCTCTTAACCAAAGTTCAGAGCCCCATTGGCTTTCTTTGTTCTTTGGAAACACATGCAAACATCTCAAAATCTAAAGCACAGTGCAAGTACCGCAGGGTTACTGGAAACGCCAAGCACCTGGAGTGTGTTGTTAGACGCAGCCACAATCACACCTAGACTATGTACACTCCGTGCTTTGTAACAGTGTGTCACAGTTCAAATGGAAACGCTGAGGAAATCTGTGTATGTGACTGAGTCTGAGTCATAACAAAGCCACTATGGACCAAGAAATTGAATATAGAGTCTCAGGAAATGCAGTTAGTTGGAAGTTAAAAGCACTATGTAGAAAACCATTCTCAAAGTGTGTCACTGTAAGAGCTGAGGTAGAAAGAGAGGGAATCCAGAATCCAGGAATACAGGGAGAAATCACAGAACCAGAGAGTAGATACCATGGCATATTGGCATCCCGAGGCTTTGCTGGTCCTTGGTTACCATGGTTACAGAAGCCTAGAGAACTGGCTCTGGAATGTGACTGGTGCCTGGGGCAGCCTCGTTTAACCCTGTCTCACACCCAAGACATTGTTGTTTTGTAGAGGAAATGGCATATGCAACAATATCCAACCATGATCATTCTCAAGCCCATGGTGACACTCAAAAGAAACTGTATCACTTCCCCCCACCCAGGACACCAAAGCTCCAAAACTTCCTTTAGTGTATAGAGGTCCTCAGGAATAAGCAGGCATGTCATGACAGGAAACATAGGAACACTAAGCCATCAGATAGATGCATCCTGCTTCCAGAAAATCATTTTCTCAAGAATGTACAGAAAAAGCAACAAGAACACACAGGGCTTGCTCTCTGTCCTCATTTCCCTGGGGGGTCTGCATAGCGTGTGTGCCCCTCACACTGTCCCAGCCACCTTGGCAGGGTTCTGACATGTTTCAGTCACACCACTCAGACCTTGGCATGCTTGCATCACAAAACACCAGGCACAAGACTTGCTGACATCCTGTCCCTGTGTTTCTACCACTCTGCCCGGAGCCCTTCCAGATAGATGTTCAAGTCTTTATCCAACAAGTTTGGGTTCTCAGTCACTAAATCTATAAAAAGAAGGATGTTTGGAAAAAATGTAAGAGAAGGCGAGTCATGAATGTTTACATTCAACTCTAGTGTTACAGTAAAGAAAAACACAATATGTCAAGAGATCGTTTTGGACGAATCCTTAATGGATGTACACAACAGGATGCCCACACGAGACAGGCTCAAGGGATACTTTTGTATTCAGATAACACAAAAAGGGTGGGCCGGTAGGTATACTGGGATTTAGTACAACATATATTTATATTCTATATCAATCATCATCGTGCTTGCTGTCTTTCTAGAACAAAGTTCCAAGGAGTGAGTGAAAGAAAAGGGAAATGGAGACAAATGAGTTATGGCTCTGGGGTTAAGTGGAAAATGCAGGACTAAACCAATGTGAACAGATTTTTGTCCTTGAAGATTACCAGTGGGAGGCACACGAAATAGAGGTGAGAGGTGAGGTGTTAAGGTAGAAAGACTTGTGTTACATCACGGCACTGCCAGGTGACCATGGGCAACTTATTTAACCTCTATGTACCTCATCCTCCTTGTCCAACTTGGTTAAACAGAGCGATAATGATTTCAGGGGGCATTTTTGAGTATAACGGGGACTATATGAGATAATGATTCATGAAGTGTCTAGCACCTAGTAGCTACTCAATAGACAGGAGGGAGAAAATCCTATTGATAATTTCAAAACATGTCCTCAAATTTTTTTGACACTTCTCCCTTCCAAAGTGGGCTCAGTCACCTCCAACCCCCTCCAAATGTGAGACACTCCATGAAGTGACACACATCTAATGAAGATGGTAGATTTGCAATATGAGCTTGCTGAGGTTAAGCTATAAAAGGCCTTGCCAGTCCTGCCCCGTCCTCTTCTGAATCACTTGCTCTGGGACCACACCAGCCACACAAACATCCCACAGTGGTGTGAAGGGAGGCCCCTCCCCAGCAACCTCCAGAAGCCTGCAAGTCACATGAGTGAGGTGTCTTAGAAGCAGATCCTCCAGCCCCAGCCAAGCAATCAGAGGACAGCAGCCCCAACCAATTCCCACCACAACCCTAGAAAGGCTCTAGCCAGACCAGCCAGTCAAGCTCAGTCTCAATCACAGAACCTATGAGACAATAAATGTTTGCCATTGTTTGAAGCCAATAGATACGGGGTTATTTGTTACACAGCAACACAGCCACATATTTTAAGTTATAGGAAGACTCTCCAGGAAATACTGAGCATGCATCAGCCTGCAAAATGATTTGGCAAATAATTTGTTTCTCACAGAATATTTGCTGAAACCAGTTTGTGTCTTACAGGACACACTGTGGGAGACACTAGTCTAGAATTTAATAGGTTGTAAATCTTATTCCTATTTATCTCAACTGATCATCTCAGGAACTATAAAATGTTACCATGATTTATATTTTACCCAAGAAAAAACTAAGACCCATTGAGGTGAAGTGACCTGCCCAAGTTCACACTGGAATATAACCTGAATATTTGCGTCCCTCAAAATTCACATATTGAGCAATTCTAACACCCAAAATGATGATATTAGGAGACAAGTCCTTTATGACAGTCATGGGGCAGAGCTACCATGATGGGATTAATGCTATTGTAAAAAAGCCCAACAGGCTGGGCATGGCGGCACATGCCTGTCATCCCAGCACTTTAGGAGGCTGAGGCAAGAGAACTGCAAGTTCAAGCTCAGTCTAACTTAGCAACTTAGCAAGACTTGTCTCAAAACTAGAAGTGAAGAGGCTGGGGATATTTCTCAGTACAAAGGCACAGGGTTCGATAGCCAGTACCACAATAAAGAAATAAGTAAGGGGAGATTGCAAGATGGCTGAATGAGTGGCAGCACAATAAGAGAGCCTCTCTGAGGAAAAAAAAAAAAAAAAACTCAGATGCTGGAATCTGGCAACATGAAGAAAGCCAGACAAAAGGAGAGGAATTCTCACGACCCAGGAAGAAACTGAGGAAAAAGAAAAAGAAAGAAGAAAAAGAAGCACAGACAGAGGGCTGGAGCTGGGCAAGCCCCAATTGCTGTACTGGCACGTCTTAAAGTCAGAAGACTCACGATCGAGCTGCGATCGTGGCCCTGCCAAGAGTGGGGGTTGGTGAGCTCCAGACCCTCGGCTGGAGGAGGCGCTGAGACAGGGAGTGGAAACAGCCAGTCAAGCTGCACGTACTTTGGTGAGTGATGGGAACTGGATTCTCCAAATTGGGAGGACTGGCTGGGCGACATTTTGGAGTTGGGCAGGGCCAGCTTGAATCGGGGCCCTAGGCAGTCTGCTGATGACTCCTAGTCCAAAGCAGATTGGTGGGATCTGCTTGGACAGGGCCATGCCCCTGGTTGAAACCCAATAGCCAGGGACAAGGCTTTTCTGGGCCAATGGCATCCCCAGGGAACACACAAACTTGTTGAAGCATAAACTGGTTGACTGGCATAGGGGGAGGAGCCAGCTCTCAGCATGCAACTCGCAGATCCGAAGCGGACTGGGGGGCGGTACTTCCCTAGCAAGTGCGCTGCAGAAAAACTGTAAGCAAAACGAAAGGCCCAGAGACCTCCACCACCCACCTGGCTGAAGGGGGCCGGAAACAGGACAAGACAGAGAAAGAGCAAAAGGTCCCCAACTGCAGAACCAGGGAAAGTGAGTCCAACAGAGGTAAATGCAGAGGAGGTTGAGAGCAGCAAACCTGTAATGTCAGAGACAGCCTCATTGGAAATAAAGAAATACATCCGTGACCTCATCGTCGAATTTAAATCTGAAATTCTAATTCACATGAAGCAAGATATAAGAAGATCAATAAAAGAAGTCCTGGGTAATCTTCAAGTAGAATAGAGGAACCCAGAGAAAGGAGAGAAGCCTTGATGAAGAATATAAACAAAACCTAGAATACATGAAACAGATCCAAAGAGAGTATCAGGAAATTAAAAACTCCATTGAAACCTGGCAAAACCTTTTAACAGAAACTAAAGACAAACTTTTAAAACTTGAAGATAGATTTGCAAAGTATGATCATGAAAGGAAGGATCTCTTAAATATAACAAGGAACCAGGAAGCAACAATACAAAGGCTAGAAGATGACAAGAGGATTTATAACCTAAGAATAAAATATGTGAATGAAGATGCAGCAACAAATACAAATGAAATAAAAAGTCTATTCACAGAAATAATCAAGGAAAACTTCCCAAACATAGGTAATGGAAGTGAAGTGCAGACAAATGAGGCATACAGAACTCCAGCCAGCTACAACCAAAACAGATCTACACCCAGACATAATAATCAGGATCCCAGAAATCCATCACAAGAACAGAATATTAAAAGCAGTCAGGGAAAACAAAT